>QKQZ01025436.1:255-15080 GCA_003595255.1 Solenopsis fugax
CGACATAATTATTAAACTATTATGTACAAATATTTATCTGATTTTATATTAAATTTATTAGAGGCAGAATTAGATTCTTAATAAAATTCTCATTGCGTATTTTTACAATTTCATTATTGTAAAAGGCATTCGGTTCAGGGGAGCACATTGACATCCCTGAGTGCGTAAAATTCTAGCCCTGTCATTCGTAATCTTTAAACTCTTCCCATTTGAAAATTATTATAGCCTCGACATTTTGGTATTAGAATTTTCGTCTTAAAATCTTCCAAAGAATCTGTCATTAAAATATTTATCGTGAGTTTTGGAACACCCTGTATATATATATAAAACAGTAAAGAATTTTTATACTATTAGCATATCAATATTATATACATAAACTGGAGAAAAATTAAAAATTATATTTGTATTTTTTATTTGTATTTAATTTTGTATATAGTATAGTGTAGTACCACGTAACCTTGTAGTATTTGCTAATTTAATTTTTTTATTAATCGTTAAGATTCATTGGAGCAATTTTTTATTATAAGCACATCTAAAGAAGTTGATATATTTGGTTTAATAATTTGCAATATTTATAAATAGAATTATAAGACATAGATAAATTTAAGAATTTTTGAAAAGTTATATATTTCTTTAAAACAAAAAATTGAAATATACATTTTAAAAAGAATAATTGTCTAGATTTTTTATTATAGAGATAACACAGAAAATGATGTCTCTGTATCTCAATAAATATCTATTAATTTTAATAAATATTAATTTATAAATACAAATATGAATATAAATACTTTGTCAAACATTAATTTTTATTAATATATATTTACTTAAATTTTGATTTAAATAAATTTTACAAATTCCAAAAGTTTTTAATAGTCTATATTAAAGAATTTTTCTTACCATATGTCATTATAGTACAATTTTGTCCAGCTAAGAAATCTATCATCTGCTGCTGTACTGTTTGCTCAAACAATTCTAACTGAGTGGTCTCTGGTCCAAACGTTTGTGAAAAAGTAAATTTGCGGCATACAATTTCACTACTTTTCAATTGCTTGATACTTCCACTACTATCCAGTATCGGTAGCTTTGTGACCAATGTAGTGGAATTTGTGATTTTGTATGCTTCTTGCTGATCCTCTGTTAACTTTAGTTTTTTGGGAAATGGCTTAAGTCTAAGGTACACCTTGATAGTTTGTAAAGTCTGCAAGTCTGAATGTTCAGATACATTCTCATTAGTAGAATTATTTTCTTCTGCTTCATATAATGAGAGCAAATTCTTCTTCATATCCTTTGAGGGAAATGGTCTCTGGCTATATGCCAGAATACTTGGATCTCTACCAAATAGATATGACATGTCTTCTTGTGGATTTTCTGATGGACGAATTGAATCCAATGTATTCTCCATCTATATAAATTCAAATAAGTATATAATTATAAATTACAGCAAGAAATTAAGTTCACACTCCTGAGATTTTCAATCAAATTGATAATAATAAAGGGCTTTCGGAGCAAAGCTGGATCGTAGTGCTAATACACACAGTATTTCAAAAGTAAACGTTCTCCTTTAATTATACAAAACAAAAACATTCTCCTAAGATACAAGATACGAATCTAGACTTTTCGACCATGAATGCGATCATCCACAGTAAGCAATGTATATATATAATTTGGCAGATAGAAAAAAATTAAAATAAATTATCATTCGCATAAATTGCAAAAGAAGGAGTGATGTACTTGCATGCGACATCATTCTTGTGTAGCGTTCGCCAGAAACTCGTTAGATTGTAATGTACGCCGAAATCGTTATGGAGAATAGTGGGTGGACAAAATATCTATTTGCCAAATTATATATGTACATTGCCTACTGAGAATGACCACATTCATGGTCGAAACGTCTAGATTCGTATCTTGTATCTTAGGAGAATGTTTTTGTTTTGTGTAATTAAAGACGAACGTTTACTTTTGAAATACTGTGTGTATTAGCACTACGATCCAGCTTTGCTCCGAAAGCCCTTTATTATTATCAATTTGATTATATAATTATAACATTCCTCAATTTAATAATTATGACAATGGAATTTTTATGCTATAATATAAATGATAATGTAATTCAAAGTATTATAAAACAATTCATAAATATAATAATAGTAAGCAGAACTTTTAAACTTTCAAAAAACAGTAATAAGACAAGAGAGTTACTAAAGATTAAACCTGGATCTTAATGTACTAAATAAATTTTAATAATATAAACTATTTAAAATATATTTCTCTATTTCAAATAATTGTTATTTTGTTGAAGATAGATAGTAACAAATTCAAATCAAAATGTCCAACTATGCCCAAATATTAATATATTTTAAATACATTTTTTACATTACTAATTGTTACTTTTATTTAGCATATTAGGACCTATATATTTGACTGTCACTTTCTTCCTTTTTCTCTCTTCTGAACTATTATTTTTTTAATAAAGTGTCTTAGATATTTTTTCACATATGTATATATAGACATCAGTCGTAAAAGTGGTGATAATTTTGCTATTAAATTTTCTTTCAAACATTCTATTTCCATTTCTCAAAATAAGCAAATATAAGTTTTAATCGGTTTTTTATATCACATCTCCACAATGATTTCATAAGAAAATGAATTAATCAGTAAACTCATCACTTATAATACACATTTTTAGAGAAATACGCATCTAATTCAAAAGTTCTCGAGTTTTTAATCCAGTTTAAAACAAATGTTTACAGCTTGCCCTCATTGAAATACATACCTTGTTAGGTCGACTAGAAGACACTTTCTGTGTTAAAAGGGAACGCAGTGTGTCGCTGAACGCGCGAGTCCAGCGATCAACATATAAAAATTGGATGTTAAATACACGAAGTCAATATTTACTACAATATTTCGTACACTTATCCTTGCTGTACATTTCAATGATACTTGTTCACGACAAACGGTCATTTAATTCTTGAATTTCGTTTGGAGTTGAAACTTTCATCGGATTGGTAGTTAACTTACCGATGTCGTTGATTGGCTCGATCGTTTAGCAACGTCATTCAACGTAGACGAATCGTATTGGAGCGATGAAAAGGTAACCATAAAATACATACAACATAGGCTGCGTTCCGAAATTCACTGCCAGTACTGAAAGTGAAAAGTTATGCCTGGTTTATGCTTCGGTCTTAATCTTAATCTTAAGAGTTGGCATTCTACGTTGCCAACTCTTAAGATTAAGATTAAGACCGAAGCATAAACCAGGCACTACAGTTTACGTCCATGGTGGTAAGAAATAACAGGAGGGAGTGTAAGGCCATTTAATGGTGGGGGTTACTACGCTAAATGTGATTGGTTGGCCACAGTAATATGATGTTTTGTACTTTTATGAATGTACTGTCCGCACTATATTGCACTAGTACATATTCTCTAACCTAACCTAACCAAATGTATAGTGCCATATAGCCGAAGAATCTGGCTGAAGGCATTAGCTCTCCAACCGGAGAACAAAAAAAAACCAAATGTGTAGCGAACGTCGGGTTTTGTATATTTTTTAAAAAAAATTTATATAAAGTTGTAAACCTTCAAATGTCGCGCTTTGGTAGGCCACACCAATATGGCGCTCACTGTTCCCCCCTTACGCCTGCTTAGCTTGGCCAGGGGAGGGATATTCTCCGTCCCGTTATTTCTTACCTCCACATTTACGTCACGTATACTATAGATTTTCAGTACATACTGGCGTCGGAACGCATAGCCATAGCTGTAACATATTCTCGACCAATGAGCATCCAGCATAATGTAAATTAGTATTTCATGTAAATATTAATTTACATGAAATATTCTTTGTCCAAAGGGTCGGTATTCATAGTCCGTTCTTATATTTAAGATCGTCTTAAGTACCATCTTAAGATGCCATCAACCAATCAGAGAGCCGTATCAGCATCTTAAGACATTACTTAAGATGATCTTGAAATAAGAATCGACTATGAATACCGGCCATAGTCCGTTCTTATATTTAAAATCGTCTTAAGTATCATCTTAAGATGGCATCAACCAATCAGAGAGCCATATCAGCATCTTAAAACATTACTTAAGATGATCTTGAAATAAAAATCGATTATGAATACTCGTGAATAATTGAGATTGATGAAAGAGGACCAAAGTCTGGCAGTAATTCAATTTGATCAAAATCAATTTCAACGGTGCATTGTAGGAAAAAAAGGATCAGAACCTTTACAAGGGTAAAGAACGTGAAAAATCATTCTGCTACATAACAACTACTGACACATTAACATGGCCCGATTTACGCCGAACTTATAACATCGTTATAAAACTGGCCAATCATAAGGTCCGTATCAGACTAGAGATTGAGATTGGATTGGAATTTGACCAATTAAAGCAAAGTTAACTAAACTTGAGATTGGTTTTCTTTCTTCAGATTGGTTAAATTCCAATCCAATCTCAATCTCTAGTCTGATACGGGCTTAAATATTCCTCCAATTATAATTGACCAGTTTCAAAACTACGAATATTATTATCTAATCTAGAATATAGTGAATGTAAAGAGTTATTTAGTTACTATATACATATAAATTTTCTATTTTTATTGTATTACATTAAAATAAATGAATAGAAAAAATTATTTGCAATGCATATAAATTACATTTCCATAGACAGAATGTGAATTCCATGTTAAATGAACTACATTTTTAATTATTGTTTACTTACAGTAGCCGTGTGTGCTTGCGTGCGTGCGTGTGTGTATGTGTATGTGTGTGCGCGCGCGCGCGTGTATCAATTTTAAGATTGCGCAACAGCCAACATCTCTTCTTGATGAATTAAATGTGTAGTATGATTCACGAGGCCCATCAATTTCGACAATGACGCAGCCCATGTATCCAAAAGAGCAGCTGGCTCTTGTGTACCAGTAAAACGAACTACACCAGCTGGACGATCCGTACGTGCACTAATTACTCCAGTCTCTACTAAATTGCAAAGACAGGATTCTGTTTCTTCAGTCGGAAGATCCAGTAACTCAGCCATGCGAGTTAATGTAATCTTGGTGTAATATTTAGCCATAATCCTTATATTCTAAAAATAAAAAAAACAAAGTTTCTTGTATATACATTTTGTGTACAAATAACTAAAACAAAATTAATGACAAATTCTATAAAATGTATCAAAGTATAAAATATTTCATAAATTTTTCTATTATAGATTTCCTTTTACGCAAAAAATTTTCGGAAAAAAGTTGAAAATATTCTAAAAAAAAAAAAAGAAAAAGAGGGTAGAAGAAACAGAAACAGAAAGATGATAACAAAATTAAGTCAGTTTTACTTTTAAAAATCCTATCCTAAAAGTGAATATTGTGAATAAACATGTTGCAAACGTGACGATTTTGGATTCAATTATTGTTAAGAAACTATCAAAACATCTTATAAAGTAAAAATTTTGAATGCTCCAGGGTAGAACATTTTTTTTATAATTAAATGTTAGAAAAACAGATTAAACAAATTAGAAGCTTTAATTTTAAATATATTTTATCTAATGGAATAGTAACAAAGATGTATAATTTTGAAAACTAGAATATAGCAATAATTTACATTGTTAAAGGAAAATTAACTTAAAATAGACAAAAATTCATAATAAAAAAGAACCTAATGAAAGTATGTCGTTACATAAAGTTGTACCATATAAAATTGTCATTTATATAAATTAAAATAAAATATCTTCCGGAAAAAAACAAGTTTTATTTCAATCATAATTTGTACTCACAATATTAAAATCTGAGACTCTATGCTCATTTTAAAGATGCAGAATAAAATTTTCTGGACCGTTGAACATAGTTCTTTTAGTAATACAACCTTCTCTAAAAATCGAATTAATGTTCTCACTTGACCAAGCTGTGCTATGCCAGCTTACATTTATAATTACAGAAAATAATTAAAAAATTCACAATATTATTATAAATTCCGAATAACACAACCTGAAGAATGCTTTATTTCAATTTTACTAATCACGCTCAATTCCATTGTTCAAATATTGGCAATTTTGCAAAGTACAACCTATTATACAACTATTGTTCAAAAGTTCTAATACACTTACGTTCTAATTATCCTATAAATATGCATATTTTGAATGATATAAACTTACATGTTCTACAACGCGGTTTCGCAAATCTGCCCATCGTTTGCATCCTTCTTCAGTCGAAGATGAAAAAACCTCAGTTAATCTGAGATCTCTCTCATAAATTTCGCATAATCCTGACCATTTTATCAATTCGGGATTAACAAATAAGCGCAATAATTCTCTACGGATTGTTTTAGTTCATTATTTTCAGAAAATCATAAACAGATATTTTAAATACTTAAAAATAATCGTAATCATTACTTGTAAGTTGGTATCTCGTCGAGGAGCTTATCAGCAAGTAATCTATGAGTTAGATCAGCCTGCTCAGGTTCGTGTGGTGCGAGTACAAGGTAAAGTACTGCTCGAGAAAGCGCGATATGTCTTTTCTCTGGATCGTCCCGAATTGTTGGAGTTTCCAATACCGCTCGATTATGTCGACACAACTCCAAATGCCAACCCTCATGACGTGCCAGTTCCATCATCAAACTAAATATAAAATGATTAATTTTAAAAAATTACATTTTAATGTTTTTCAAAATTAACTTTTAATTTAACTTGATTTAATCTTAATGCAACTTGACATAACTTTAATTTCATAAGCCTTTAACTTAATTTAATTTAAAAAATATCAACTTACCGATTACTCTGTTTATTAAAACTCTCGTATAATAAATTGATATAAAATAAAGTGTATATACATACTCATAATACTTTAATTTCAACGTCTGAGTTTCTTCATCATTTTCATCGCTGAAGAACTTGACGTTAATTTTCTTCGCTATGATTTGGGTTCTCATAAAATCTTGTTTCGCCAAACAAAGTCGCATTTGTTCTAAGATAAGTGAAGCTTTCTCCCGACGTGACATACTGCCATATGTTTCCACCTACGCGATGTGCTCTATTTAGTATTGTCTTTATAAATTTGTATAATATAGTTAAATTTTACTGAAGTAACGTATTTACTATTGCTGTAAACTATAAATTATAAATTATAAATACCTGTAATTCAAGCATTACAGTTGCAGCGCCTGCAATGTCTCCCTCTGCTTCTTTTATTTTGGCTAAACGATGTGTAAGTCTTGCTCTTTCCACTTCCACATATATCTTTGTAAAAAATTCACATTTAGTGTAAATCATACATAAAATGTTTTAATTAATGTACATTAAGGATTCTCCTTTTCATCTTTTCAGATAAATATAAGAACTTGATAGAATTTTGAGAATAAACTTTTGATTGCTATAAATCTATATATAAAATTCCTGAATTTTATTAAAATTTTATCATCATAGTTTTCTTTAAAGAATTTTCTAAAATAATATTGAGTCTTATAGAAAAGAGTTTTTAGTAATTTAATTTTTTGCAAACAAAATGTAAGAATTTTGAAAAACTATATTCATAAGAAAGAATAGAGTTTAAAGAATATTATAGAATTAATAAAAGAAAATTTTACGTATCTTATTTAAATATAATATTACATTAGTGAAAATGTGGCAACAGCACTTGTGTTACTGCATTTAAATCATTATTATAAATAATCTTTGATTTTTTTCTTCATCAGTATTATAAAGAAAATATTTTTAAATAATAAATCATTGTTTTTATTACATAAATTTTCTAGATTATTTTAAAGAGGCAATACCAAAAGCTCTTTTGTTCAAAGATGTGTGTTTTTGTGTGTACATATGGAGCATAAATAGACGCGCGCGCGCGTACACATGTACGTACCTTTCCTTCTGTAACCGAACGAAGAGTTTCTATTAGCTTAACCATGGTTTCTTTATTAGGCATTTTATCTATGTAAGTACAGCATTCTTGAACCATCTTTGTAACAGCCTGCTTAAGTTGAGAGCGTCTTTTGGACAATAAAATTATATGTTCGTTAAGTGCTGACCAATTCTTTGCTTCCAAACAAATTTCAACTATGGCTATAAGAAGCCTGGAAGTTGATGGCATATCAGCACTCTATAAAAAAAAGTTTAAGGATTATCCGTTATTGTGAAAAAATTATGTATACCTCTCTGTTCTCTAACATATATCATTTTTGCATGTTACTATACTCACAATAAAGTTCATTTTTAACCATTTAACATGAGATTATATTCATTAAGTCTATCTCTTTTTTTACAACATAAAAAGAAATAATCATTTATATAGTAGGATACCCTGTGTAAACATTTCTTACTTTACATTATTGATACTTAACGGTTCTCGTAAGTTTCTCTAAAGCTAATAATTGATCCAAAGCGTCATGTAGCTTTCCTTCAGCAGCCAGTTTCTTGCATTCTGGAATCTTTACATCACAAGTACTGCTGTAATCTACCTCCATCTTCACTAGCTTGCCAGAGTTATCCATTGCTGCCTCTGCCATTTCAACCGTTTATGCAATGTACCTAACAATGTTTAATTTTACATGGAAACAGACGAGATAGAAAACTATCGTTATTTATAAACACATATTAAACGTTTGTATTTTAATGTTTTAAGGTTAAAACGTCAGATATGAAAAACACAATTATAGATGCAGGTATTAAATACGGGTGAAAAATAAATAATCAAAGATATAAAAATACAACAATTTAAGAACAAAATAACTAACAAAGACATTTGTGTTTGACAACTAATCTACAATAATAAATGACACGTTAGAAAATCAAACGCATTATTTCTCAATTTAAAGAAAAAAATATTTATAACAAATTATATATTTCTAATACACATTACAACATAATTTTTATTTGCTTTGTGTAGATATTGTTAGATACCTGAATAATTTAGGTTGAAGTATAATGAAATATACTCAGCTCTAAATTGTTGGTCACGATTGTCACAATGCTACGATGAGAAATGATGAGAAAGGAGTAAGGAGAATTCACACTTGTGAGGTTTTTTTACGATCACGTGACACACCGCCATATTGATTGCGAAAAGCGCCAAATTTCAAAATAGATTTAACATAGAATTATCACCCGTTTCTTAAATTATTTCCAAAATTGGTGTAAAACGTTGACTACAAATTCTATAATTATGCAATTTTTTCAAAAGTATTTCTATAGATTTGTTACAAAATTTTAATCATAACTCAGCTTTAAAAAAAAAATAAGTGTAATATTAGTACATCTTAATTAAATTATTTTGAAATAATCGTTTAATGTTGTAATTTTTAAAGATAAAAGAAATTATATAAACTGATTTTATAAAAACTTATGAGATCAAGCAATATTATATGTAACACAAAAATAGTCTAAATTAATCATCGTAATCGTAGACATAAAATAAAATTATATAATTTGATGATTTCTTATTATTATTATTACTATTATTATTAATACTTCACAATATTGTATGGATCTCCTTCTTCCCTTCTTGTATATTTTTACTTGTCTTTAACATCTCTGTATCACTTTAGTTTTTTTCTTTTTTAAAATATTAAGTATTTTAGATAATAAAATAAACCCCATTCTCCCACCTGTACACACGTACCATTGATGCAAAGAAAACTTATAATTATTTTTTAAAAGTATACGGCTTAAAATGTGTGGTTGACACATACTGTTTTTAAAAGCAATTACGTTTTTTTTATTACAGACTAATTATTAATTTAATTCACTATATTTCTATGCGTAAAAGTTAAAATTGTCAATAAATGATACAAATATATTTTTTACAAAATATTTTGTATTTTATGTTAAACTAAGAATGAAGTATGAAATGTTTTCGTGAACTATTAATTTTTTAATAAGTTTCCTAATATTTATATGTTTATATGCAGAATGATCAGAGAAATTATATTACGTAAGAGAAATCACATGGTTCCATTTAAGAAAGCCAACGCAAGTTTGCTCTGAGAAAAAGAAAGCTAAAAATTGTTATTACTACATTTTATCGTCAGCTGAAAATTGATTAATTTCATTTGTGTAAAAATTATCAAGTATCATACATTGAAAAAAAAGAACATCATTATGATAGACATCCTTATATACACATATATGTAGTGTGTATACGCACACACATATACACATACATACATACATACATACATACAAAACCCTTATAAAATTGTCAAACTTACAAAATTGGCATTTTTTTACGTTTTCTAAGAAAAAAAGTACAAAATTCAAAAATTACTATTCTACTAAGTGTAAGCGTCCAGAAACGCAAAAAATTAATGCATTGTTTTAAGAAATTATAAAAAAAGATTTCATCAAAAATATCTGTATAAACGTATAAATTATATTTACATATGGATGCACGACGTACAATTGCAGCCAAGGTAAAATAATTTCCTCATACAATTATATCTTCTTAAATGTTTTTTATTAAATTATTCGGAAGATAATATAGATCTGGAAAATGTAAAAAAACTTAAAGAATTTTATATTATAAAAATATAAAAATAATATGTAAATTAATATTAATAAAAACTATTTATACAGGTATTTTATGTATTAGCATGGATGTTTGTCGCGAGCTATTATTTTGCGTGGGGTAGTAATGAGCCAAGCATAGCTGTTGTGTCTATCGACGAATCTGGTTGGAATACGGATGAAATTTTAGCAAACGAGATAACCCGTCAAGGAACAACATAATGAGAGAAAGAATGATAACATTCAAAAAACACTATATCTTTTTATAGTTGGAAACTAATTTAAATTTTATATGATAACTTTATTGTGTATTTGTTTTCCACTTCCAATCACGAATTATGATAACAGTGGAGATTAATAATTTCAATAAGAATCCTCGCATAAAATCTAATATATAAATAAATACCTCTATGCAGCCCTCAACCGTGTAACATGCAATAATTATATATTAATACATCTGCCATTACATTTTACTTTTAATCAGAGACAATAGGATATCGCTGCATCAATCAACAAATAATAACTTAATATAATTACATTTTACAAGTAAAAATTAATATTTTAATCAAATCTATATAAAAATTAGATCTAAAAAATATTTTGCTATTTATATTGCAAACTTTTATTGTTTTATTGTTTTAGTACCGTTTAAAAAAATTCGCATTTAGGATCTCATCATCTTCAATTAGTTTAATCAGCCAATTAAATAGCCAACTTGAAACTGATCATTTCTAATTTAATTTTTCAATTATTTTAATTAAAAAATTACTTATTAAAATATTATGTATAACATAAATTATAATTTGCAGAAAAAGGAAAATGAAATAACGATCAGTTTTAAATTTTGCAATTGGCCATTTTTATTAAATTTAAACGACTTATCAAGTTAATCGGAGATCAGCTTTTAATGGCGATTGCTGCAGTAATCCTATACATGCGCACGCACGCGCGAGAAATTAATAACATCATTAATAACTATTTATATATTTATGAATACATATATATAATATTTGTACACGCACACGCGCACGCACACACACGCACACACACAAACACACGCGCGCGCTCAATTCTATTATTCAGTTTTACTATTAATTAAAACATCGTTTTCGTGGATAGAATTTTCTTCATTCTTATTCTCTTGATCGTTTTGAAGCTGCGCTTGCCACATTGCATGATAAACAGTACCATGCGAAATTAGTTCTTCATGTTTACCTCTCTCAATTATCTCACCGTCTTTCAAAACGAGGATTTCATCCGCGTGAATTATCGTGGATAATCTATGCGCTATAATGATAGTGGTTCGTCCAGCACATACCCTGTTTAATGCCGCTTGTATATTACGCTCTGTCTGTGTGTCCAAAGCACTCGTGGCTTCATCGAGCAATACTATTTTTGGCGCTTTTAATATCGTGCGTGCAATTGCTACGCGTTGCTTTTCACCACCGCTTAGCCTAAGTCCTCTTTCGCCAACCTGAAAATAAAATTATATATAAGCATACAAATAATCAGGACTAAATATGTTAATATTTTTTAAACTAAGTTAAAGTTAATGGCTTATAAAACTAATTTATGTTAAAAGTGTTGTGTTAAAGTTAAAAGTTTATGTTAAAAAGTATATTTATATTCAATTAGAATGTGATAATTTTTAAACATTATTCTACATAACAAACCAAATTGTAATATGGATTACCAAAAAATTTAATATTTCATTTATAAATAAAGTTTACATGAAATAAGAAAGTTTTATCATTTAAATGGGAATATATTTTTTTTTACATAATTGAACTTTTAACTTAAGAAAAAAGTTAATAATTCAATAAGCTAATAAGTCTAAGTGCTTTACATAATTAGATATAATAGTTGAAATTAAACGCTAACTTTTTCAAAATTAAGCTAAGTTAAAAATTATTAACTTTTTAATCAATTACTATTCAATCCTTCATGTAATATTAATACAAACATAATTGTAATTATAAAAGACAGATTTATTCTCTTTATAGTCGCATAAATCTACTTGTATTTATATGTGAAATATTGAAATTTATGAAACTAGCCAGCAAGAAAAATAAAAACAAAAGGGGAGCCAAAAGTCTAGCTGAATTTAAAAATTACACTAAAATGATCCTAAAAAGAATTGAATTTACATAAGTCAGTAATATTTTTACACACCTGTGTTTCGTAACCATTTGGAAATGTGAGAATCTTCTCATGAATATCCGCGTATTTCGCAGAAGCAATTACATCCGCCTCTGGCGCATCGATACGACCGTACTGAATATTATATCTTATAGTGTTGTTAAATAGAACTGTATCTTGCGGTACAACACCTAAAAATTGTGAAATTGTCTCAAAATAACTGTTCATCGAACGTTCAGTTTGATAGCTCTGATAAAAAAATTATAATGAAATTTTGATAAACTTGACGTTTAATTAAATTTGATATATAATTTCAATGAATGTGCAATAAAGTGTTAATTATTTTTTGCTGACAAAACTATTTTTTGCGTTTAGTAAAAGACAGATGACATTTTAATGAGAATTCAATGAAAATGTAATAAAATTTTTAAAATTATAATTATTAATACTATTTAATGAAAAAGTAAGTTTCATTGAAATTGTAGTAAATTTGATGAAATTGCAATGAAAAATCGCAAATGTTTCGTAAAGACTAATTAATATTTTATCGAAAGTAATACAAGAAATTTTTGATGAAATTTTAATAAAATTATTGGTCAAAATCATTGTTCTAAAATGAACGTGAAATACAACAAAATGTCATCGAAATTTCATTAAAAATTTTTCCACCAAAAACAAAATGTCTGATGCCTGAAGTTACCAATGCTATTTCTTAGAGACTCCTGTTTAACGGTCTTTACATTTTGTCCGTCAATTAAAATTGCGCCTTGCTCAACGTCGTAAAAGCGAAATAGTAGTCGCATTACAGTACTTTTTCCGGCACCGGACGGACCAACTAGCGCTACAGTTTTTCCTGCGGGAGCGACAAAGCTGATATTTCTGAGTACGAGTTTCTCAGGGGTATAGCCAAATGATACATTCGAGAATTCCACTTGTCCACGCTTCACGTCCAATAATTCAGCTCCTGGTGCATCTATCACCTCTTGCTCTTCCCTAAGTAGGTCGAACATATTTTCCATATCGACGAAATTTTTTTGAATAGCCCTGTAGACAGAAAAAATTATGTAAATAAAAGAAGAAATAAAGTTGTCTGACAACTTACAAAGCAGTGGTCAATCGATAACATATATATAGTATCCCAGAGAAAGTGGACAATATCTCTGTTTCGTTTAATAAATTCTAACACTCATTTTCAATCAAATTTTCTATCAGGCTATTTTTACTTGATCTGCATCTCATGAGATTGCTCATTATTTCTAGGACACCTTGTATAAATATTTCTGTAAATTTTTTCTTGTTCATATATAAATATGTTTGTTTTTAAATATATATCTTTGCTATAATAGTATAACTTAAAAATTGTTATTTTTTAAGTCACTTATTATTATAAGTCTGTAAAAAAAAGAATTCTGACGAGAATTCAATACACTGAGTAAATAGCTAATGATACTTTAATTACTCTATAATCAGTAAACCAAATCATTATACCTAAAGTATTACATTCAAACTTTACTTTTTGCTGTTTATTTATTTATTTATTTTTTTAGTTATGTCAGTGTTGTAGCAAATGATTGATATTACCTGTAATATGTACCAAACCAATTCAATGGTACGTAAAGTTGTATTATATAACTAGCGAACAAGACATAATCGCCAATTGTTAAACCTTGGTGGAAGACAACCTACAAGAAAATGAATTTATCATTGTATATAATTCGTCACTGCAAATAAAAATCACTGTGTTTACAATAGCTATATAATTTTTATGCAAGCACTAACCATGTGTAAACACAGTAGCGATCCAGATAATAGCCCACCACAGACAATTATGTTTTGCAAAGTATTCAAAATATTCAGCGTAATCATCGATTTCCATTCTTGTACTTGGAACT
This sequence comes from Solenopsis fugax, assembly GCA_003595255.1. Classification (NCBI taxonomy): domain Eukaryota; kingdom Metazoa; phylum Arthropoda; class Insecta; order Hymenoptera; family Formicidae; genus Solenopsis; species Solenopsis fugax. The sequence goes on from QKQZ01025436.1 coordinate 14,772, forward strand.
CTAGAATTGCCTTTCTATAGCTTTCCACCTCGTACGCTTCGGCACTGTAGTACTTGACCGTTTCAAAGTTCAGTAAACTATCGACGCTACGTGCTTTCTGTGCATTGTCGGCCAAGTTCATTCGTCTCTGAAATTTTGTACGCCATTCCGTGACCGCAATCGTAGCAGCTAAATTGATAGGCAAGATGTTAATGAGGCAAATACTTAAATTGAAAGATTTGAACACAATTCTGACGACATATTGATACAAGTTATTATTATTATTATTATTATTATTATTATTATTATTATTATTATTATTAGCATTAT
>QKQZ01025447.1:0-13574 GCA_003595255.1 Solenopsis fugax
CATTTGCCGGGGCTGCGCGGCGCGGCGCGCCGGATAGCCGTGCGGACGCGAGAACGCGGTTCTCCACGCGCCGAAGGACGAATTGAAGCGAAACGAGTCGAAGTACAGCACAATGATTCTATTCCGCGGCTTATTGACAGGTACGCGCGGGTGTCCCGCGAACGCCAATCCGAAACGCCGCATTGGATTAAGCCGATTCTATTAAATCCCGTCCGCCGACGCGACGAGAGTATTCGCGCGCTGTCGCGACTCGCGACGGACTTATTCCCGCGCGCGGTCGCAGGGCGTGGCGGAAAAATTCGACGTTTCTAAAATTAGCAATTTTAAATGGCCGTAAAAACTACCCCGCTGGCTCGTATGCGATGCCTCAGCAACGAGGGTCGCGTCGTCGAGATTAATGTACCGAGTCCCTCTGCAGTAAAATGCAGCGATATAAAGTTGCGCGGAACACCTTCCACGGCTGTTGCGCGTTTCAACATATGGTTTCAGCCGACCCGCGCGGTCCAATGTGAACAATTGTAGTATGCAGATCGCGACAACTGCGTATATAATTGTCTAGGCGGGAAATGCAACTTGAAAATTTAAGAGAAAGGAATGATGGGGCAAGAATCGGAAAATTATATATAAAATTTTATACGATGCGTACAGGCTGTCTCAAAATTTGCGAATAAAAATATTGATTGAAACAAAAGTTCTCACAGCGTTTTTTAAGTGAAATTCAAAGGTATTTGATTGGTAGATTTATTCAATCACATGTAACGCATGAACAAAATTGTGTTTCGAAAAAATAAATAAATCTAAAGACCAATCTAAAATAAAGAACTTTTCTTTGTAGTAAAGATCTATGATTCTCGTATTATAGGGGAAGGTGGGGCAAGAAAAGGAAGGGAGGGAAGACGGGGTATCTCCTGTATCGCGCGATTCGAATGCAGAAATCACAAACGAGCATATGTGTTAGATATACGGCTCCTCGGTCATTGAAAGTTACCTACGAGTCAGCGAAATAGACAGCTGCGTTATTGAGCTAGATTATAATTTATACTTTTTTGCGATTTCCTTATAACTTTATCTCATTGTTTCATGCGTGAGATTAGTATTAAATTTTAGTAGTTCTCTTGTGAATGTATGTGTTTCTGAGATAAAATTTAATGGGCTGTAAGGTAAGAGTGTTATTTTCTACTTTTGTTAAACAGTGTTTGGAATATTATTGGTATCATTTCGATTAGACGACAACGGGCAAGAAGCGAATAGAACAAAGTAGTGTAACTGCATGTAGCACGAGTGTGTACCTATATCGTTATTGACCACAGCCATTCACAGCGCAGTATTTTTCATCGGACAGCCAATCATAGACGGCGATAATATGCACTATCGAGTGATATCGATATATCGACTTACGTCTATTAACCTCGCCACTATTGTTATTGCATAATTCGCCGGTTGACGGAAGAAAAACTTCCGAGAGTCTAAATCATAATCTGCAAAGCAATAAAATCAGGTAAGGTGTATAAATCACTGGAAAAAAAGACATATAACGAGGGGATACCCTGTCTTACCCGACCCGACGGGCAAGATGGAGAGAAATGCCTCTTTTTGGTTTTTATTAAATATATTCTATAATACTTAAAAATTTTATTTTAATAATAATTTTTATATAAGACAAATGTCCAAAGATTATTATAAAAATAAAGATGACTCGTTAATTATGAAAACCTAGATTTTATTCATTCTCAAAGCTTAACTGCCCTGTCTTACCCCACCTTCCCCTATATCTAAAAAAAACTACTGTTTGAAATAAAAATTTACAAATAATTATTTTACTTAATTTTTCGAAAACTTTTATGCTACAGTATTTTGATTCGCGAATTTCGGGACACCTTGTACATTTATAATATGATATAAAATATGTGACAATACAGTCTGTCACGTGTATTGACGCTTTTATACAAAGCTTTTAAGTAGAATTTCCATGGTGGAACGCCGATATTTCGAGTCGTACATAATAAGCTCGTCGAACGTTCGATTCGAGCTTTCAATCATTCGCCGCGACCACCCATCGTTCTATCAGTCGCTAATACAAACTCGTTGAGCGCAAATGCGACAGTTAAACGTAATAAAGCGCGGACGCAACTGCGGACGAAAACAAATTCCATCTCACAAAGATAAAACAACAACGCGGCAGCAACGACGACGGCGACGGCGGCGGCGATGGTAGTTGCGGAGCCTGATGCGGCGTAATGAAATTCTGGTCGCGACGCGTCGAGCTGTCGTCGCAGTTAACTGTAGATAACGCATGTGATTTAGAGCCGATCGCACGCCAACGCGAGACGCTTTCATTCACCTTGTAAGACAGTATATTACCGTCCATTACTTTCACAATTTGTCGTACTTAGGGTCGTATCCGCTCCTTCCGGCGCGCCGGAGCGCCGCATCCGCGCCGGCCGGGAGAAAAACGGTCCGTTCCGGCCGCCAGCAGAATTTCTGCGTACCGCCATTAACTCTTTCGGAGTATCCATCGTGCTAATAATATCTGCCGCGGCGGATAATTAACGAATAATGCGGCAATGAACAATAATTAAAGAAAGCGATCGGTTATATGTAATAAAGCGTGCGATATTAACGGCTATTAATCTCTTGGAATTTGCTAATTTAATTCCACGATATATCGTTTCGGAGTTATTCGGCCGTGTACAGGAAACCGGTCAAATATTACTGTAATATCGAAGTGATACGCGATAAACCAGGTTAGTTTTATAAGGGAAGAGAACGGAACTGAACTGAACCGAACTGAGAGAGAAAATATTATATTTGTCGAGTAAAATGCAGGCCCTCTGTTCCCTCGGTAGCTGGCGATTTTTACCTGAGGAGGTCTCGCCGTGGGAACCAAAGTAACCATGATTCGCTCTTTTCGAGGTGGCCCCTCAAAACCCTCAAAAACGGGAGGAGGGCAGGAGGCGCGCGCGCGCGCGCAAGGACAAGGAGAAGGAGTTGCGGGCCGAAGAAGTGCGGCTCTCGCGGCTCGCGATCGCTTAATTCCTCTAAATTGCGTCGAATTGAGGGGAATAATTTTCTCCATTCTTGGCAAGAAGCAATTGAACGGACCGGACCGGACAGCGACATGCAACGCACCCCAGGGTCACACAAAGCCGCACAAAGTCGGCGCGCAAAGACACGCACGGTATACAGGGTGTCCCCGATCGACGGCCGTATACACGAGGAGCAGGAAGAGATTCGAGTTAGCGAATCCAGTCTCGTGTCGTCGAGTACAAAGGCTCTTGCCAGCGGTTTTGACAGCTGACTAGTTAATTATTTCCAGACACGTCCCAAACACGATATCGTTAAAGAGAAGTGCCGTTGATCGGAAACACCCTGCGGACGTTTTAAATAGAAAAGGTAGACCGTCGCCCTTTGACCCGTCTCTCGCTCTCGTGCGGAACGTGCGTTTCACGCGGATATACACGTCAATCGATCGTCGTAGAAGACACCGTGGCGCCTATTACGGAGGAGGGAGGGAGGGGGGGGGCTACATAATCGTACGGCGAAATCAAATGCACGAATCTTGCGTGACTGCGATCGCGAAGCCGACGAGTGAAAGTGCACCCGAACCCGAAGCCGCCGCCGCCACTGCTGCGGTATTTTCTACGTGTCGGAAAAGTACGGGGGCACACAATAGTGCGATATGTGAAGGCTCGCGCACCGCGGTCATTTACGCTGATATCGACGTCGATGACGTCGTTTACCTTATCTTGAAAATAGGTACGCGAAGTTTTTCAAGTCATATTTCGCACCGAGAGAGAGAGGGAAAGAGAGAGATGATGACGACGATATTTAACTGCAGTAGCTACATACACTGAGAGAAATGTTTGGTAAAATCAACCAAAGTTTTGATTGAATAGTGATCAAATGAATTTTATAGTGATAGTTACTAAATATATAGTTGTTTTGACCAAACAATTTGTAGTCTTAACCAAATAATTATTTTAATACAACAAATTACAAAAAGTTTTGTTAAATGTAACTAAGTTTTTGGTACCAGTAACTATAAAATTCATTTCATCACTATTCTACCAAACGATTTCTCTCAGTGTACATAATATAACTTACATACTAGAATTTACATCATATATATATATATATATATATATTGTAGTACTTCTAACATATTCATAATACTCTCCCTTCTATCACACCTTAAAATTTGCAGACTTAGGGAATGAGAATAATACTTAAGTGTGATAGAAGGGAGAGAATTGTGAATATGTTAGAAGCGCTATGATTCATGTCGATTAAGGAAAGAACTGAATATAATGTATGTCAACTAGTGTATAAGATTGTAAATGGATTGTGTCCAAAGTATCTAACAAGTAGTGAAATAGAACTAATGCAATCGAAAAGTAATGTACAAACGCAAAGAAATAATATATATAATATATTGATAGATGTAGGGAAAAGCAGAAAATGTTATAGCACGATGGATTCAAAATGTGCAATAATTTGCCGGGTGAGATAAAAATGGAACGAATCTTGAGGGGATTTAAAAATTTTTGATGCAATATATTGTGGGGAATAACTTATTATGAGGCTATGATAGATGTAAATTCTAGTATGTAAGTTATATTATGTATGTAACTACTGCAGCTAAATATCGTCGTCATCATCATCTCTCTTTCTCTCTCTCTCTCTCTCTCTCTCTCTCTCTCTCTCTCTCTCTCTCGAGGTGCAAGATATGACGACTTGAAAAACTTCTTTATATATAGAGAGAGAGGGAGGAGAGAGAGAGAGAGAAAAGAAACACGGCGAGAAAAGCGCCTCGCGAAGGAAAAAAGGAAAAGGGGAGCGAATTAAACTCAATTTAGGCTACGCGAAGGGCCGGCATGCGCGAATTGACACGAAACGCGTATGAATTATGCAGGGAACGGAAGGGTTATAAATAGCGGACGGAATATTACGCGCGCTCGGTCGCCTCGCGATTTACCTCGCAAAGTCGCGGGATAAGCGGTCGAGCGAGCGGGATGGCGACGACGCGCGACGTCGATATCTCTCTCTCCTGCGCCGGCTACTTCATTATTCGAGATAAGCTCTGATTTCATTAACCTAAATCTCCCACGTGGGAGAGGCGGGCGCGCAAAGGAGGGACGCTTGCAGGAAACTCGTAAACAATCGCGCGAGCCACACCGTGGATAAGACGAGCGACGATCTTTCCCGTGGACGCGCGCGATTACTGGCGAGCGTATAAAGTCAGCGCGAGGATGAAGTCAGCGTCGATCGAGATACCAACGAGTTAATACAATACGATACGGGCCACTCTCGGGCGAATTATTTATCGTTGCATCATCGCGCGCGCGAGAAAGAGAGAAGGAGATATCGTCAAACTGTGCGTCGAGAATGTCGAGGAGAATCAACCGTGGAATTTCGTCGCTGGCATCTCGACGGCAACGGCCGCACATAATTGCGATGGTCATCTTCCCTTTAGAAAGAGACGCAGTTGAGATAGTTGAATTTCCGCGGCGACTTAAGGCGATGTTGAAGTCGTCAGTTTTACCGATGAACTACGGACTTACGATTTACGAAACATGAAAGTGATCCCAGACTCCTGTGTACTATTGTACTACATCTCACGTACACACATACACAATTTGTCAAACATTCTATTCTCTTAAATTAGGCCTCCCGATTTAATTCTAACGATTCAACATTATTCATTCGTTCATTCTACACCTGACTCTGCCTTTATTTCGCACAAATAACCTGCATAACGTTTCCATGAAATAAATGTGTCTGTGCACAGAAAAAAAAATTAGTATCAAATCAACAATTCATTGTTTCATATATGAGCAAGAATATAAAATCTCCTTGGAAGTATTTATAATCTCAAAGAGATAATTTGCTAACATAAAGAAATTTTGTGTCTTCATGTAAGCAAATTATATCTGATCAAGATTATCAAATTCTTCCAAGATTTTATATTCTTGCTTATATATGAAACAATGAATTGTTGATTTGATAGTCATTTTTTTCTGTGTGAATTGACGAGTTTGGCCGCCATATTAAAGTAAAAGTTGATAGGAAAATCCGTAATTTTAAAACTTTTCCTGTTTTTGGCAAAAAATGGAAACCAGAACCGTATACATTGGCATGTGTATTTTAATCCTGTAAAAGCAAAACAAAGTGTAAATGGTATTTTTGTCGATAATACAGATTTCAACATCGCCTTAAGGGAGCGGAAAAATATGGGAAGTGCGAGCGCACTTTCTGCTCGAAGAAAAATGCGCGATACCAATTATTGTACACACGCGCGACAGATGACCCCGCAGGTCGGAGTTATCAATTGTGTTTTCAAACGGGGGGAGGACGGACTACGAGGGGATACCGATATAGAACTTTCGCTTTGTTGCTTTTTTTTATATCATCTCCGATGTGTGTGAGTGTGTGTGTGAGGGAGGGAGGGGGAAAGGGCTGCTGCACTTTTACTACGACGAGTGACGGTCTATCGATGTGCAAGTAAAGCCGCGACAGATTACTCTCTGTGTAGACGGTGACTCGCGCGAAACGGATCGCAATCAGGCGGATGTAACGGTGAGAGAAAAGTAACGCCGGAGCTCCGAGACGTGCGGAGCGACGTGGAGAGGTTAAAGCACGGATTAGTTACGCATGCGAGGATAAAGTGTGATCCGCTACGCGAAGGATCTAATCTCATCCAGCTACGTTCTTAATAACGCGGCGTTCAATTTATATAGACCCCAGGCATTATGCTAAGCACTTTCGGGACGGAAATATAACGAGCCACCTCGACACGAGACATATCTGCGAAACGATAATGTCGTTAATAATTACAACGCGTGAATCAGATTAGAAACGTATGTTGTACGGCTGAAGTTTCCTGGCAGCCACGCACCAGATACGAAAAAAAGAGAATCGAACGGTATAAGACAACAACAGCTGCGGATCGAAACGCGCGCGCGTACCGTCATATCGTTTTTGTGACTCACGAGCGTGGCAGTGACGTTGACACGAGTGTCAAGCTTCTTTCTCGCGACTCGCGACCGCGCAAAGCCGCCTCGCGTAATATTCCTCGCGTGGTGTAAATAATTCCTATCGGCTCGACCATCAATCCCCGATATCTAGAGTCACGTGAAATCTCGCACTCGCAATTCGATAAGCATCGCGTATAATTTCCATCGGCGCGGCGGCGTCGTTAATCGACACTCCTTGCTTCTTCCGATCCGACATTTGTAAATCGCGTAAGGCCGCGGATAAAAATAACCGTTCTTTGTACGCGATACAAAAGAAAATGTCGAATCCGATCCGCCGCGGTGATGCAGCGCGATCGGCGAGATGACGCATCGCGTTGATTACGCTTATTGACTGGTAAGGAACGGAAAATACTTAGTAATCTAGACGATAACCCGGGCCGCGGCGATTAGCCGATCGGCTTCTCCGCTCTGCCACGCCAGCGATATGTCACCCACATGAATCATACGCGCGCGCGACGAAAAATTCCGTTGCGGACATACCCGCGGCGGCAGCTAGCGGTGGCCAGTGGTGGCCGTTTGCATATTTTAAGATTCGCTCTATCGAATGTGCGTGTACGCACTGCAGCGCGATATGCGACCCTTTGTTGTCCCGTTTTGCTCCGCGAAATCGCTCGTGCCACGTTGCAAATACGCGAGCGGAGCGCGATCGTTAGGCCACCGATACATACAGAGAGGCGCAGGAGGAACTTGCGCCTCTCGCGCGGCGCGCACGGAGAAACGCGAAGATCGAACGAATCCACAACGATGTCTGCGACACCCTCCCAATCGATGTGAAATACGTAAACGTCTCTCTCGTCTCTTTACAGAAAAAAAAATTATTATCAAGTCAACTTTCTTATTCTCATATATATACGTATAAGTAAGAGTGTAAAATCTTCTTGAAAGAATTTGATAATATTAAACAAACATATCTTGTTGACAACAGTTTAATATTAAAACAAATTTCTTCATGTAAGCAAGTTGTCTGTTTAAGAATGTTTTGGCTATGCGATACAAGCTAAAAATGATCGAAATTTAAAAACTGAAAGCTTAGGTTTATTCTTTTTTTTTTTTCTAATCAACGAGACAAAAAAATTTGGTTGCGAATGCATGAATTTGGACCCCAAAGCCAGCTACAAAGGAGAAAACAATGAAAAATTTGGTTTGTAATGATTTTTGCAGCGAAAATAACCATATTTTATTGCAGTTTTAAATAAATAACTTTTAAACGAGTAAGAAGATCCAAATGAATTTTTGCACGAATATTTAATAGTTTAATTAGTACATGTAAAAAATTTAATTTATTTCGTAATGCTATTTTTTTTATGAAATTTGTGAATAAGTACTACAAAACGCAATTTTACATAAGAATCAAGAGAGTAAACAAATAAAATAACTTTTAAATTAATAAGAGAATTGTACTCAAATTTGACACTGATACTCAAACACAATACAAGAACAATCTATGAAATTTTTAAATTTTTAGTAATGTTTTTTGAAATATGACATCCTTAAAATTATCAAATTCTTTAAAGATTTCATTCTTTTGCTTATATACATAACCATATATATAACCATACCTCCTTTACTCTAAAGAACAGTGATTTATTTCGAGTAGTTATTCTAGATGTATTTATTTTCATAAAACTCAATTTTGTTTTGTTTATAAAACAATTGATAAATTTAGTTGTTTAAATTGGTTTGGAACCATGCAGGAAGAAAATTCTTTTTCAGATTTGTCTTATTTTCTCGAAGAAAATATGGTTATCGTACATGAGAATGATTGTTAATTTGATTTAACTAATTTCTTTTCTGCGTTTATTTGTAATTGATATCATGCCGGTGCGGCGTTTCAATGTTTCAAATGCGCGCAAAGAAATCGAAAAACAGAAACTGATTAATCGTGTTGTGTCGCCGCGTTGAGATAAAAACGATAATAGGCACGCAGTTTATTTTCAAGTTTCAGGCAAAACATTTTTCTCGATCCGCGTGTAATAAAACGACCTACGTTCCAAGCAATAATTTTCAGTGTGATTCACCCTGACGGTACGCACGCACCGATAGATCTATGGGATGTCCGTATTGATCGAACCACACCCGTATTTCCTACACCCTCTACCTCGCTTCCACCCTTCTTCCCTTCCGCCCCCGCTCCGTGGCACGCACGCGGATGTCAACGTAAATGCGTGCGCACAGAAATCGACGTAATCGCTCGTACAGCCGAAAGTCACGCATTGATTTATCCTTAATTTAATCATGCCCCAGTAAATCTGAGAACACGAAAAGGAATCGTTGAAGGGGCGTAACATTATTACGGGGGATAATAATTCCAAGACTTCTCGAATGTCATCGTCATGATCGTCGAACGGATTGCCAACGATGCTCATAAAAGCGCATCCACTTCAGAACTGGACTTGACGTCGACAGCTGCAACGGGCACTTATGCACTTTGCGATTACTCCGCGAGTGACATTATATCGCAACGCTTCTCAGATTAAGTTGCAGAAGAAATTTGATGAGTTAAGGTTCTTATCGTCGAAACGATAAGAATCAAAATTCCTGAGGATTCAAAAATCTAGATGAGAGCTCAAGATTCCAATGACCCGCCAAATCAAAAAGAGCCTAATAGAAACCTGATAAATAAAGCTGATAGAAACCTAATAGAAACCTGATAAACCATCAAAATAATATTGTCCCAACAAATGCCATATGATCATATATGGTATTAATGTTGATGAATTTATGTTATATTATGAATATTGACAGTGATCCAAATTTCTTGATTCTAGAGCATCAATATCGCTGTACGATAGAAATATTGACACAAATATTGACTGTGTAAAGAGGACGTGTCAGTATTTTTATCAGCATAGTTCCATGATCATGGATAACATAATCACAGAAATAATCTTAGATTGTAAAAATATTGATGCACACTGTTACACACTGAGAAAATTTAGTATCAAATCAACAATCATATTCTCATATATAAACAAGAGTAGAAAATCTTCTTGAAAGAATTTGATAAACTTAAACAAACATAACTTGCTTACATGAAGAAATTTCTTTCTTATTTGATAATCTTAAACAGACATAACTTACATGAAGAAATTTGCTTATGTCTGTTTAAGATTATCAAATTTTTTCAAGAAGAGAGAGATTTTATACTCTTGCTTATATATGAGAATATGATTGTTGATTTGATAATAATTTCTTTTCTGTGCAGTTACTGATTTAATATTACTGATCAGTGCATTGAGAAAAAAAAATTGTGTAACTTGGCAAAATTCATCAAATCATTGTTGACTTGACTAAATAGTTCAGCTTGATTTATTAAATTAATTATTTATGTATCTAAGTTAAATATACAAATGCTTGAATGAAGAAATCAAGAGGCGCGGTCGCGTCTCGCGCCAAGTGAACGCGAAGCGAAGAGAGACCAAGTTTAATTTAACTTAAATACATAAATACTTGGACTGAAGAAATTTAATCAAGAACAATTTAATCAAGTTAACAATTTTTTTCCCTCAATGTGTTATTGATCGTGTAAGGTCCCTATAAGAATTCAATGACCTGTAATCCGGGATTTAATTCGAGGATTCAGGATTCTAGACTCGAAATCCTCTCGTGGCAATTAAAAGTGGTAGATAACACTTTCTTGCGTCTTACCGCGATCGGTACACACGATTGCGCGGGATAATAGGTCCGCATAATGTTACGTGTGCGCAAATAGCGCGCGAATGACCGGCGATATACGCGTACACGCGTGCACGTAATTCCCGACGTACTTATTTGGAATTTATACGGGCGAAAGCTCGCGCACCCGCGTTTTCGTGGAAGCACTGCTCGATGAAAGGCGCCATTGTATCTGTCCCGTCGAGTTTATCATGCTAATGAGGTCTTAATATCGCGTTATGGGAAACTTTGAACGGATACCATTCAACGGACGGTGATACACCACCGCGATCCGCGTTGCGTGCCCCTCCCGCACTCTTTTCCTTCACGTGCTTTAAGGCGTTTCTAACACTCGCCTTTCATCGCGCGCACGCCTTTTTTTTCCCCCGTCGCTTCCAATTTCTTACGAGGGACGCCACGGAAGGAGAGAGAGGTCACACTCGCGGAATGTAAAAAGAGATTACAGAATACCGGGTGAACTGCGCTCCGAAATGACACAAATGTTTATATATACACGTCCTCGCGTCTTTTTCTGTTAGAAAAAGAAACGATCGTGCAAACGAGAATACATTATTGGGTTCTCGGGAGCGTTTGCGTTTAAACTTCTGGAGCATCCGGACAATGTCGACCCGCGAGAGCTCGCCTTCTTTCGTTGTCGAGGATATCTATTATACATGAAATAAGGTGGTTCATTGGACTTTATGCTGTCTCACTGTAGACACGAGCGGAAGAACTGTTTTATTCAGGAGTAATCGCCCATTTCCTTCGGCGAATAGATTCAGCATGAGTAATCAAGAACGAGATACGTAGAATACGGAAAATTATCCGCGAGTGCGGTTGCTCATAATAAAAATTTAATGTTGAAGAAACACTCAAAAAAATGTTTTGTTAATATAGGTAGATTTCTAGGTAGGTAGAGTTCACAACAAAAATTCATCACTAATTTTTTATATCTGCTTAAATATCGTTTGTCACATATAGAATTTATAGCAGTAGCATTTTAGCTATGCTTCTAAAAAATTTAGATCTCATTGCCAATTATACAGTCAAATTTTATAACAAGTATGAATATAGGCGCCACAGACAAATTTTTTTTCACGAACAGTTCAGATATAAATTCCATTTCTCTTATTTAGATTAATTAAGTATCAAACATGTGCGATATTACAATATATTCTAACATTTATCTACCTCAGTTTATTTTTCGCAGCTAAAAATTGTGGCTGTACTTGCAAGACTATTTTTTTGAGTGAAGAATACGAGATCAATCATTTGTAGAAATTTAAATTCTGATTTCAAAAGTTTGATTAATACTTAATTATTTTAAGATACAGACATTTAATTTAAATTCTGATTTCAAAAGTTTGCTTAATACTTAATTATTTTAAGATACAAACAGACATTTAATTTAAAGTTCTGTCATATTTCCAAGAAACTTATTTATCTTCACTGAACGAAATATTTGTCATCGGAAATTTATTAATAACACATGTAAAAACTTCTATATGACGAAATAAAAAAAAACCGAAACAATCAGTTATTAAAAAAATATTGATCTAAATGTCCCGGTAACGATTCCCGCTTTCAATATTGCTTCCACTTTCGAACGCGACATCTTAAATTCGACATTTCCTGCGACGAATAACCCTTTCACTACAAAGGGCGCGTGTATACGCCCAAATGGAGTTCACGCTCACATGCGAGGCGCGTTGAACGCACGCTCGGCTAAAATGGAAGAATGCCTCGGGCTGCAACGGCAAAGATAAATAAAAAACAAAAAAAGAAGCAACGGCGCGAGATTGCACTCCGCACATCGTAAATATTGTTCACATAATTAAATCACGTAACAAAAGCGCCCGTAAATTCGCCCTCCTGCCCCCCTCCCTCGTGTTACATAAATTAAACTTAAATTTAATTTAAACTCCTTGGAGTTAAACTTGTGTCTTCGGGAGGATTATTAGTTTCCACGAGAAAAGAGGAGGCGCGCTCGAGTTTCTCGAAAGGTCGGTCGCGTGACGTCGGGGAAAAAAGAAAGAAAGAGAGAGATACGAGTTATATCAGCTTGTAGCGGCATTTTATCGAAACGACAAACTGTACGGCACTTTATTTAGCCGTCCGTCTCGTCGCCGCGTCGCGTCGCGCGCGACGACGGGGGTGCTGCTTGCTGCCACGCAGCTTTAACGAACGCGTCTGCAGCGGGGCAGACAAATTTATTCGCCGGCATTGGCAGTGTGATATCTTTCTATGGGGGCTATTTTCTCATCAATCCCAATAGCTTTTATAAAACGTGACTCACGCGTGAAAAGGTCTCGCGCGCGCAGCCTTTGGCGAATCCGACGTTCGCCATCTCCCTCGTGCACCATCGTCGTCGCGACTGTTCCTGGGCCGCGCGAGATAAAGCCGGCTCTCTTTCAGGATATGACACATGCACGTATACACTTAAAAAAGGCGATACGTATGCATTTTTATTATAATTGAAAAATCAAGCCGGTATCTCCTCGCGCGTAATAAATAGTCGCTCGAAGGGCGTCGTGATTCACGAATTTACGCGCGGCAACGCCCGCGTTTCGGAAATTGATTAATCGACCATGGATGATCGAGCGTCGATCGTCGACAGTCGCGTGCGTCTGTGGCGAACGGGATGTTCGGAGGCGAGGATGCGTCGATAAATTCTTCTAATGTGAGAATGCAACGGCCGGCGGGGCCCCGGTGTTCCACGGCCGTTAACAAATCGTTATTCGGGCGTGTTTTTTATCACGCCCCCTGCGCTTTGTGTTGTCGTTAAATGGGTACGAGTGTAGCGGTCAAGTGTCACGCTATCAAGCGTATTTTTCGGCAATTTAGAGCGTCTCTCTTGAGAGAGAGAGAGAGAGAGAGAGAGAGAGA
>QKQZ01025458.1:0-30272 GCA_003595255.1 Solenopsis fugax
ACAATAACATATTAAAGACCTGTCAAGATCGGAGGGGGACACCTCGGGTACCTTCCTTGTCAGTCATACGCAGCCAGCGGCCTAGGTGATTCACAAGGGTGCTATACCACAAGCGATGTCGACAAGGCAGGTAGACGTGACGAGAGAAGAAGGTACTCATTGCTGACGTCTAACATTCTAGACGAATCAGGAAATGAGATCCAGCCTCTCGACACGAGCGGGACCGCCAATACTGTGCCTGACCAAGTCAGATTAAACGCGATTCACCCGCCTTAGGATGGTGGGCGGTGNTAAGACTGAGCCTGATCAAGTCAGATTAAACGCGATTCACCCGCCTTAGGACGGTGGACGGCGGTGAGAGCAAGAGAAACGGGCGAATCCAAGTCGACCGATCCGAATTCTTACCGCTTAGGACCGAACCGATCGCCAGAGACAGAGCGTGTAACCCTCACAGCAACCAGACAGCCGCGCAACATGCACACGGGGGAAACATGCCATAACGCGGCCCGGCATTTCCTCGTGCACGGGCACTCGGAATGAGACGTCGCGGTGCGCCGTAGCCACCATGTGCAACGCCCCAATGAAGAAATGTCCACTGCCAAGCAGCGGGGGTGCGATTCCCGGCCCTCGAACTAGAAGTTTATCAAATGGGAGTTATGTAAAGTCTATTAGTCCGATAACTTAAACGGCACTCACGGAAAAAAAACGCGCGAAGCGACGAATCGGCTGCGGTTCGTTTATTTTATTATAAGTCGGCGGCGATGTGTGTTGTCCTCTTCTCGTCATTTTCCACCTTGAGGAATATCTGTAACATACAATATCCATTGGTTAGATAGTCTAAATATGTTATAAAACCTGCACTGAAAAAAAAGACTGGAAATAACCAAATGTACAATGAAATATTATCAATTAAATATTTGGTCATTGTAACCAAAAATAATTTTTCTTTTCTAAATATTTGGTAAACTTATACCAGATTTGGTAATACTTACGAAATATTTAGAAAAATAAAATTATTTTTAGTTATATTAACAAAATATTCAATTAATACTATTTCACTATACATTTATTGTAGTTATTACCAGACTTTTTTTCAGTGTGTAAATGATGTATATATTTGAACTCACCTCAAGGTTGCCTCGCAGGCCTCGTCCTCTTCCTTAGATCAGCAGGATTCGTTGCACTCACTCACTCATGAAAATACGGTTACGATCGCGCGAAGATACATTGAAAAAAAGTCTGGTAACAGCTATTAAATGTATCGTGAAATAGCATCAATTAAATATTTTGTTATTATGTATGTCCACAAATAATTTTATTTTTCTATATGTTTAATAAGTATTACCTAATCTGGTATAGCATTACTAAATATTTAGAAAAATAAAATTATTTTGGGGGGAAGGGGGGGGGGTTACGTTGACCAAATATTTAATTAATACTATTTTGCTATACATTTGGTAGTTATTACCAGACTTTATTTTCAGTGCTTTACACGGCACTCCCGGGGACCGAACGCGCGCGATTGGGTATTCAATTTCCCTTTGAAATTGTTCGGGTCCACTGAAGAAAAGAGTTTATAATAGCTACCAAACTCTTTCTTTCGTGTTCTTTTTTTGTCCTGCGCAGGATATTTACGTAGCATTAAAATAAGAAAATAACAATTGTTTTTTGACTCACCGACCCGATGCGCAACGAGTGAAGTTACTCAGTCACGATGAGAAGAGAGTTGCGATGATACTGTAACACACAAACATAAGATTTAAAAATTAAAACTGCGCTCAAAATAATCAACATTTCAAAAGTAAATTCTGACAGATACATCGAACTTTTAAAATTTAACTTTTTTTCTCTTGCTGCGCTAACTTCGTGAACGGCTGTCATCGCGGAGATCGCATATTTTGACTATATGTGTATTGAGGGGTTAATAGTGTAATATTAAAGTAATTAGTAATGAAATTATGTAATATTAAAAGTTTTGTAGCGCGCGCTTCGCGCGTGCCTATTTTGTTTAGTTAAAAACAAAAACTATGCTCTTTTTTCTTAATCAAGTGCTACATCAGTACGCTATTTGATTTCATTTTGCTTATGTTTCTCTTTTGTTAAATTCAATAGAAAAAAAATATATGACGTCAAATGTTTTACTACAAAATCGCGTGAGAAAGGCAACTGTAAAAATTCAGTGTTTAGGGTCTAATTATCTACGTACGGAAACAGTATACAACTAATGGATAATTATCGATATTTAACGTAAGTGTTTCGAAATGTTTTTGATGAGGTGCACCTAGTGAGCAGCCATTAAAGCAAGTAGAATTCTGCGAATACAACGAGCCGTTTTACCTGCAGCCTGCAGATAAAATTCTTCAGGTTCAGGTACGCATAAACGGGCAATAAACGCTTGCGGAAAAGCAAGAGGCGTAAGATGTATGGGCAATAAAATTAGTCCACGTACGACCTAAGGTAGGAAAACTATCTCTATCGAAGATCGCGAATTTTTCTTCCGCTCATTCGTCAACCAGTTGTCGCGGCAATGTGCCGTAATGAAAGTAGCAGACAAGTAATCAAGTGCACAAGTTGCGTCTGACATCGCGGACTTTCTTTCACTAGTTAAAAAAAACCGCAATTTATACATACCAATTTTACATCACTCTCTTCAGAATATTATTATCCTATATATGTAAAATATATAAAATAATTTCTGCGAAAAATACATCTCAAAGTTCATTTATTTAGAGCCTTTTAGAGTGCACGAGAGATAAATCTACGAAAAATTAAAATTTTTTTCTTAATAAATAAGTAAATAATCTGGATGCTAAAAGAGCTTAATCAGCGTGTATCCGCGGGACGAGCATATTCGTGATAGCGAGATTGCACGGCAACGATCGCGATACGATTCGCGCGAATGTTGTCGGTGTCTCTTAACGGCCCTCGTAAAAACTCGATCATCAGTCGGCGATACGGATGAGTACTTCATAGACGAGCCACTTGCTAGAACTTGGTGAGTAAAGGAAGCAAAAGAGGAGCCATTATCGAGGCGCACGTATAAGCATTAGAAGTACGACCTGCGTGAACGATTAATGATCATCATCTTAGTGACGTTCGCACGTGACAGACAGCCGCCACTTGACTATCTTGTCCATCACCGAGGTGCAGTTAATGGCCAATGGAACACGCTCTGTATTCAGTCGATATAACATGTGCGATCATCGTAGAAGAAAATGAAGAAATATGTGCACCATAGAATTAAAATGATGCTCTCTATATACGCTATTCTACACGCTTTTGAGTCTCGCGTGCGGCGTATAATGTTTCTACGCAAAAATGACGGTTTTACACAAATTGCTATTGACTTCAATAAAGAGAATATTACGCACATGTTCGTATAGTGTGTAGAGTTGATTCTTTCTTTCTTATCAAAGGCTATAGGTTTTAAAACTGCTAGATCGCTTTTTTTTGATGAAGCATCAAAAGCAGAAGAAAATGAAGAAATATGTACAATAAAATTAATACAATACTTTGTATATAAATTAATGCTATTTTACTTTTTTTTTTAATCTCACGTACGGTGTAATATGTCTATGTACAAAACACGATGGTCTTACACAATTTATTATTTAATATTTTCATTAAATTTAATGTATCTATAATTTAAGGGATCTATAATTTAATGTATCTATATGAAAAGCATGTGAAATTTAGTGCACTTTTGATAATATTAAATTTACAAATATGTTAAAAGTGCAAGAGAAAGCTTGTATGAGAAATAAGCTCTTATCAAGAAATTCTTGTTAAATTGGTTTCTAAATGAGCATTTAATATTTTGGTAATTATAGGTATTAAATATCTTTAATGTTGCTTTAATGTTTCTTTTACGTTGCCGTGCGCGATTGGAAAAATAACGATAACTACATCTTTGCTATGGAATTCTCGTGCAATTCGAACGAAACACGAGAGTGACGTTTGCTCGCTGACACGGCCGTCGAAACACGCGAAGAGAAAGTCTTCACGATAATCGCTACGATTAGCTGCGTGCTTCAATGATGAGAAAAGAAAAACATATGCGCGTTCATAAAATTCATATTTTAAATGGGACTAAATTCGTTTATTCTGAAAAAAAAATCGCTATGAAACATTGACGTTCGTGGCATCAACGCCACACGTTACACGTGATGCATCTCATAATCTTAGCATTCCACACGGAAGGCATCGATATTCCAGAAACGATCACTTAATCACAGATGTTTAATTATGGAGATTTCTGGTAGACACATAAATATTTAAAATTTGTGCGTTCTGTTTTAAAATTTATTTTAAAAGAAGAAAAAGAATGGATTGGAGGAATTAATCATGCACGATTCTGTAGATTCGTAAAAATATCGAAGGATATCAATATTTCAGAAACTAATTTTACATTATAAAAGAAATTTTTAATTTTATGTCAAGATATATGTGCAAAAAAACCGATGATTATGAAAGAGATACGAAATGGTGAGATAATGTCAATGACTATAATTTACGCAAACATTGATAAAAACATTCAATATTTCAGAAATTTATGATAAGTGTAGAAGAAAGATATTTGATTATCACAGTACGCATTAATGTTGCAGACTTCTGCTTCAAAAAGATCAATTTGAAATACACATTAAGACATAAATGCCTAACTACAGAAAAATATAAAATCAGCAAATTTCTTTCTGTTCAGTCATTTTACACAAAATTTTCGCCAGAATATTTAAAATTGTTTTCACAAGGAGGTTTCCAATTTGCACATGATCTTTTAAACATGGGTGAACTAATAAAAAGTAACAATATACAGAAAACGCGAAAAAAAAGTGGCTAATATATTTTCCTTTACATAAATTATCTTTTATTAACAAATGTGGCCCTTTTTTATGTTTAAGTGTTAAATCGTTTGATTTTCACTTTTCTGTAGAATAGAATTTCTAAAAATATTCTCCACATTTTATCAAATAATGATGATGATTTTTTTAGAAAATATCTATCATAATTTAAATTCTAGAGACTTTTTAAAAATTCTCTAGAATTTATAGAGAATATTATTATAGAAAATTATTTTATTTAAAATACGATAAATGCATATATCGTAAGATGCAAACGCGCCTAAGAAAATAGCCATAATAGCATTTGCATTAAAAATCGTCATTATAATCTTCATCAGATCATTATTCTTCTGCAATCACGATATTCTGACTCCCGTCGTGCCGATTCCCTCAGAAAATGGATAAATGTCTGTTATTATAACATAATGCTTTCCTGCGTTGCTGATGCTCACAATCGAACAATTGTTTCCGCGTAATAGTCGTTTCTGACTCACGCTTGGTATCACTTCTAGAATTAGTGACAACCGAGTAAGCCGGGTGCATTGTTCTCGTTCCTACGACAAGTGCATCGACTTGACGATTCGAAGGCGTTATGCAAGTTGTCGAGACGCCGCCGCGCCGGTTGAGCTGTGATTTCGCGATTTCCGCAGCCTCACGTCCTCGTGTTTAATTAACAACTAACGAGCAAGTATTTACGAGAGGCCATTAAGTCGCTAGGACAGAGACAGAGAACACGGCTTTTAATTCATCCTCCCATAAAATCTCCCAGCGAGAGATAGAGATGCATATTTATAACTATGCGCGCATACATTATCGTGCAACAGTTGCTTTATTCTTAATCCAGTTACATTAATTAATGAACGCAAAGAATTTCACTGTTCTCGTTTTACACCATTAAGTGCACGTCTGATAAGCCAAATAATATTAATTTTATGCAAAACGTTTCGCAATATAAATTTGTCGTTTTTATTGACTAGTACTTTAAGTTACAATAAGATAAATTTGATTTTTATTTGGTGCAAGATTCTATGTTTTTGTACAATTAACTGTAAAAGTTCAATTATTACTAAATGTTAAAATGTCTTAAGAAAGAATCTTTAAATAGTGATTAGAAAAAATTGCAAACGTCGTATATTTCTTTAAAAAATATATATATATTCTTCGTTTAATAGACGTTTTCAATTAATCGCATCACAATTTGTTGCTGATTGGCAATCGGCCAGATTTGAAACACTTGCATTCAATCTCGATTTACGTGCCTCGAGTATGTGGTAACATACGCATTGAGGAAACTTTTAATAGCGTTGGACATATGACTCTGCGCCGGAAATAGACCACGTAAGAGCAATTTTACGAGGTGATCCGCGGTGAAAGACAAGAGACTAAATTAAATTTGATGCGCGGTCTTCCAGAAAATACTCCCTACCTTAAATCATCGAGAATTCATAAATGCTCTTTATCCAGATTTAGAGTTATATTAACTGAAGATTATCTACGCCAGTGAATAATTAATTTTTACGCGCTCTCGCACACTTTCAATTAAGAGTTGGAGGCATAATATCGAATATATTCGTAGTTCATAAAATCGCATGCTAGATCTGCTATCTCGGCACCGGAATGACCGTGAAATCTGTCGCCGCCGTACTTTCTTTAACTCCTAATTATACGTCCGAACTTGTTGAAGGTTAGATCGGGACGTGTTGTAAATAAACCCGGTAGTTCCTCCTATTAATGAAGATATCGTCCTCCGATCGGGTTCAAAAATCCGGACAACTAAAAGTCGCGTTCCACCGCTACGTGTACGAATACACACTGTTTGAGGGGGGAGGGGAACCGGTATTATAAAGTATTGCGCAGACATGTATACACTTACAGGACTCGTCTATGTACGCGTGTATTCAACGTATGCGCGTATTTACATGTTTACCAGGATCCACGCGAATCCGCTCGTACACGCGAACGCAAAAGCGCACAGATAAGAATCTGCGTGAATTCCGACCGGCGCTGAATGCTCAAGTGCATTTGTATGTCGGCGCGTTTGCACGCGCCTCTCGGTTAATATCCCATTTATTGGTCAATCTCCTATCGATTGGATCTACTGCGCGGAGATTGGAATCCAAAGTACTCACTTACTCTCACTTTAAAGTTAGTTTCTATCTTGACACTGGTTACATCTTGACGATTCTTTTAACGGGAATTTAGTTCCTTCCAGGAGAGAGGGAGAGAGAGGGAGAGAGAGAATCTGATCATTTTCTTGAGAATATTTGAATAGATTTTTATTTAATTATAGACGACTGATAAAGGACCAGTTAGACCGAAACGTTTCACCACGATGTTATAACAAAAAATAAACGGTTTATTAAGTTTAGATCTTGTATATTTGCTCGTCAACTGGGCCTTAAAGTCGCAGGTTTGTTTATTATTTTTTTGTCTGATTTATAATTTTATTTTTCTATGAATGTCCAATGTTAATAAAACTTTTGGTTTTATCTTATTATCTAGACGATTTATAGAGAAAATTATTAATTTTTTTCTAAAGAAAATTGTACAAAACTAAAAATATAAGAAATTTTTCTGATAACTATTTTATTTTTATTTAATTTAAAGAGACTATTAAAAAAGTATGTTATGCTTGATATATATTATAATACTTTAGCATAATTTTTAATTTTTTCTATAGTAACAAAATTTCATAAATAAATAAATAGCTTTCCTATTTAGGTAATTTATATTACTGACGTATCTTCTTTTCTCTGAAGCCTTTAATTATAAAAATAATGCAGAATATGAACGGATAAACGTGTGCAAAATATGTTTTCTTGGGTTTAAGAGATTATGACATTTAATCAAAGTTATTGCTCTCCAAGAACAAAAATACTAGTAATAAAATCTTATGTACGCTATGCATATTAAATTATGGATATTGGTCTGCTTTACTTTATGTCATCAGTACCAACTCATTAATTCTTTATTAATTGCAATTTTTCTACTTTTCCCCAAACGATAAGTATCTTATTAATATTTTGCCGCTGTCGATCATTATGCAATGCAGAATGCAATGCTTTCTGGATAGCAGGCAACCACTTGGTAAGCGGTTTAATCATCTTCATTATCCGCTTTTATGTCGGTTGTATTCTCGATAGTACGCCATATATTATGAGATAGATACCTAGAACTATTTTTTCCTTTCTCATTATGGTATTTATGATCGCTCCTTCAATTTTTATATTTTTAAAATTCCGATTTCTTCAGTTACTGCCTTCACTTTTTTATTATCGCTACCCGCATTGGAGTATTATTATCGCTATTAACAGCATTATTTATTAATATTTCGATATAATGTTCAATCATTTATTATATTAATTTATTTTATTTAATCTGTATAAATATTGCTATGTTACTAAAAATACTTGTTATACCTTGTGATTCTTAATTTTTAATAATACATTTTCTCTCTACTGAATTCTTTTTAATATATGTCACATTAAGTACATATTTTTAAATAAACATACAAATACTTTCTAAAAATTAAAGAATATGTAAGTCATTTAATAATTATTTAAAATTTGTAAAAACAATAAAAATTAATGACGAACACGAATGATCATATCTAGTAAGGATAGAAAAAAGATATGTTAATATAAATACGTTTTAAGAGAATACTGGCGACAGGTCTGTCTAACCGATTGAACGATGATATTTTTCACACAAAGTAATCTTTCTGTTAATTACACAGAATTATTCTATAAATCCTTTTTCACAATTAAAGTTTAGACAATAACGCAGAGTAGATTCAACGATTTCATACAAAAAATGAAAAAAATTGGAAAATTACAGTTTTGTTATCTACATCGATTCGTGACAACACACACACATTTGCTTTATATAAAAGTTTTTTATTTTATACGTATAAAACAAGCGTAGTTTGAAACAACATAAATGATACTATGGTTTTAGAAATGAGCTAGGAACTTTAGTATAACAGTAAACTTTGTTTCTGAAAATTTGTGCATACATTATTAATGTAGTTGATGTTTACTACTATTATATCGATATCGTATCCAAAATAAATTTGATCGGTAAAACTAATGTCGCCAGTATCCCCTTAATGACTGCAAAAGTGGAAATTGCTAAATAATTATACGTGCAAAGAACATTTTCATATTTCGTGATGCAATAGAACGAGTAAAAGTGCAAAACTTGAGATAACGAATAATATTTTATATCTCATGAGGAAAAATTTATAAATTTTCCTGAAGAGATAATGAAATTGTTTACTACAAATCTTTTCCCTTAGTTATATAAATATTATTAGCTACGTGATTCGTAAATATCGACGTAGTAAATGTCGCATTATAGACGTGCCTGGCTGGTTGTATCCCATTAGTAAACTAGTTTAGTCTGAAGTGGGTCGCGCGACATTACTTCAGCTCCCGAGCACAGTATCAATAAATTTCTTCTATCGAGGCATCGGATCTACACGCGAGCAGACAACGTATCCGAGAGGCCTATCGACATCTCGGATTTCGTCAGCAGATCCGCGTGGCGACGCGCCACTTCCGGCGCCCAAGAACGGAGACGGTACATGAAGATCCGATTCCACGAACTCCCTTGTTTTTCTTTCTGTTTTTGTTCATTTTTCCTCACCTACACATCGTCACCGCGACGGACTACATCTCGGATTGCGGTGTCGGATTTTACGCTTCGCTAACGGTGCCGACAACGCGCCGGACCTCAGCCACTCTCGCCTGGAAGCGACGTGTGCGCCGCGCCGTGACCTCAGATAACCGACGGAAGAGACGACCAAGAAAAATCACGTGACGACGAGAAAAGTCGCGAGGCGCACGAGGTTGACACAAGATAAAGGGAGGCAGAGAAAAAGAGAAACTACTTGGCTTCTCCTGACCATATCTCGACGACTCGAACATTGTTGCACAGGGGGAAAGCCAGGAACTCCCCCGGCTACCATGTCTTCTACAGCCGCGGTATGCGTCTGCACGATAAACGCCCGCGGAAAGAAGAAAAAAAAAAGAATTACGCTTCTTCTCGCTAATGACTTCAATGCCAGCACGATGTGTGCATTGTTATCCAACGGCATGACATATAATGCGACAAGTGTCTAAAACAACAATGTAGATTATCGGTAACAATGTAGATTATCGGTAACAATGTAGATTATCGATTGAAATACTGATGTAGGTATTCGTTAATGTTCACTTGTCTTCACTTTAAAGAAGAAATAGAAGTACGACGCTTGAATGCTGTCCATCCAAGATAACAAGATGCTTCACTTAAAGAAAATCTCAAAGTGCCACATTTTAAATATTTGAAATAACTTCAAGATAATTCCTTCATTCGAAATTAATAAAGTTATATATTGCTATAATAAAATTATTGAATATTTTTTTGTCAGTGTAATGTCTTTAAAGATATACGGTATATTGGTGATATCATGATTTCTTTAAAAATTTAATTTATTATTAAATTGCGACCCTAGGTGAGATTCATCGTGCTCGTAGGAATTCGGATGAACGTCGCAATCGAAAGTTATATATGGGGGTGGATGTGTCAGCGTGAATCAGAGGGAAGGAAGCGGGGCTACCGCATTACTACTTCTCCTCTAAAAGTTTAATAAAAACGATACAGAATGGCAAGAGTTACGTACAAAGAAGCCACTGAACCGGATTTCAGTGCCTCGCCGAAGCATTACCCCGGCGGGGTCCGCGTTAACCACGGGGGTCCGCATTAACACCATCTCCCCTGCTCACGATTGCGATATTGAAGATCTTCCTCGCTCGAAGGCTACTTGTATACGAGGTGTCTCGGATATTGCGCATTATCTTATGGGGAGGACCATAAAGAAGTACACTTTCCTCTAATGGTCTTCAAAGAAGTAGAAAAACACCAGAATAAATTAGGTTGATTAAATTAATTGAAAGCACAATATATTCTCGAATAAAATGTCACAGGAAATAATTTAACATTCATTAAGATAATTAATAGAAATAAGTAAATATGTTGAGATCTCTTGGTTACTCAAAATACCTATTGGAAAGAAAAGACGCAACACTTGTGGAACACCTTGTATATAGTTATAACTAATATAGAAGGAATGTAAAAATGTGCTATTCGCTTCCGGGTGGTTAAGAATGGTCTAGGTGGGTGAGCGCGCGGATGATTGAGTTTGTCCGCGAGTATCTTGATAATTACTACGTGCCGGCAAATGGGTATTATGGTATGGCAGTAACGGACATCGACTGTCGATGACGATTCCAATAGTTTACAGGTTGCGATTTAAGAATTAGAACATGATAATTTCAATAAAATCCTTTCTCTTTTGTATACTTTCTACGCAGAGTGAAAATTAAACCTGCGCAATTATTCGAATTATTTGCTACACAATAAGAGCTAAGATTTATTTATATAGGAGCTTTTATATAGGATTTTTTTATTCTTATTAGAATAACAAGTTACTCAAATAATTGCACAATATTTAAAGTGGCATTTCACTGTACGAAATTTAGAGAGTGTATACATTTCATCAGGAACGTAAGCTAATAGTATTATAAAAACAAAATGTGCAGTTGAAAATAAAAGATTCGATTTTCTCCCAATCACCTCCAATTACTGTCTAAAATAATTTCCGATTCCATTAGCGTGAGAGATGCCAGTCAAATATCTCGAATCCCCAGTAATTTGATGTTACCGTGGTCCTCTAATTTCATAAGACAGGATTCAGCAGCCGGCCCGCGTTAAACGTAACCCCGTTAACTGCCCTGCATTCAGACCGTTGAATTGTTACGTTAATAGCCCACGCTGCCGCAAGACCGCGGTGCAATGAACAAAGAGTATCTCGATCTTTCCGACCTCGCGTGCGCCACCCAAGTGCGGTTTCTTCCGAGCGAGCGAGCGAGCGCAAGTTTCGTCGCGCGAGCCAACGCCGAGGAGAACGAATAAAGGGCGTCGAATTCTTCGAGAGACGTGACGGGACACGCAAAGCTTCACCGCGCCTCTCTCACACCTCTCTCACCCTGCCGACCTATCGAAATTATTCCCTCTCGTCTCGGCGAGACGCGCGCGAGAGAACAAAAGTGTCCGCGGCGCGTTCGCCATCGATGCCGGACCAAGAGGCGAGAGACGTCGAGGTGGATGCGACCGACCGGGCGGGTGCATGACATACGCGGAGGCGGCAAGGCAGCGCTGTCCATGCGCGATATACACGCGGTCACCACACCTCACTGGAATAAATTTACATGCATCGCGGCTCGACGAGCTCGACCGAGTTTCGGCCCTGGCCAAGCCTGCAGGATGGAAAGAAAGTTTGGTGAATGAATGAACGGTTTGCCGCGGGAAGATCCTTATTTTGCTTGAAGGATTATCTGGGAGAGGGAAAGCTATCATTTCGCTTGTCGCGTATTATTCGGTATTCGAAAGTAAATATGCACAAGTATTAGTTATTATATTGTCCTTTGCATTTTTTATGTTTAGAAAAACATGAAATACTTCAGAAAGATTGGTTTTACGATGCACGTTACAAAGAAGTGATTTACACAATCGCTCTGTTAGGAAGGAAGGACCTTATTTCAGTATTATTTTAGCACAACTGCTATCCGTATAGTATTTAGGATGGACTGTCGATCACATGTCCTGACAATCTCGGAAGTCGACGTGTTAAGAAGCTTATTCAGTAAAATAATCTGTCAAACACGACATCGACATTAAGTATCGCGACAGACTTGCACATTTTATACACGAGCTTGTGAGTCAATGTCAACGGAATTCGAGCGATGAAGATCCATTATGGATATCTGGATTTACGAAACACCCATTATTGTGCTTTTGTCAGAAAATGTACGTAAAATATTTTGTCAAATATTGTTCTGTGATTATACGCGGTTAAATTACAAATGCATCGACGAATTTTTTTAAAATTTTATATCTAATATTCTCAAAATTTATTCGTCTTAATTTTTTTTACACATCATCACATTATTTACACATTAGATCAAAATTAATAAGAAAATCTTAATAAATATTTTGTAATATAATTAGAAATTAAATTACCGATTAATAATTGCCGATTTCATTATTCGTAATTACTATGATTTTTTGCAATCTTAAATTCATTGTTTGTTTAATAAATTATTTAATTAAACTTTTCTCAGTATTATTTGTAAGGAATTCCCGTGCTGATATCAATCTCCGATTTTCATGCGGGTTTCCTCTTCTTTGGTAAAAAGCATATTCAAGTAAAAACATATTCGAGAGATTAAAGCAGGTAGAAAATAACGCCGCGACTTTCATCGAGGGTAGATCTTACGCGAGATAGTAGTTTTGCATTTTAATATCATCTTCCGAAGTATGCGGACTAATGTCGAGGCTTTACGATCCTATCATAACGTGAGGGAGCATAGCATCCCCCCCCCTCTGTCAAAACATATAACTTTTACTAACGTTCAAGACCGTGTATATACTCCCCTCCCCCTTCCAATGGTTTTTCCTGTCCTGTCTTATTTAGAAATTTATCTTAATTTAGGAACAAAAATATGATTTCAATAAAAATGATACGGAATGTCTCCAGATTCTGAGACAAATTCGCCTCTTCTGTGTATAAAAAGATAAAAATAAAGGTAAAGATACTTCATACAACGTTTTAGAATGTAAGCAAAGTTGATAATAATTATGTATCTTTCTTTGTCTATCGAATTGAGAAAATTTACATATGTACACGAGATAAGTTAAATAATAACGATAATAAAACGTAAATTAACAAGTAAGGTCAATTAACGAGCAAATAAATAAGTTAGAACAAAACAATAATGATATGTATTAAATGTCGATTTTTGTTACATGAGATAGGGAAACATGAATGTTTCTGAATAACTGGTCATTCTTCAGCATGAGAAGTGCAATGATAAAATGTAAAATCGAATATATATAAAAATTAATAAATAAATGCAAAAGTTACAATAAAGGATATAAAAAGAAATGTGAACCGCAATATAGTCAAATGTAAGATATGTACATGTTTCCTATTTCATAATGTAACGAAAATCGAGATTTAATACGTATCATTATTTTGTTCTAACTTATTTATTTGCTCGTTGATTGGTCTTACTTATTTGTTTACATATATCGAGCGTCAGTTTAAATTTATTTTATTTATTTAACGATAATAAATCATTATCGCTTATCGAGATTCGGATATTATATATCAAATGCAGAAAAAGTAAATGTCAATTAGCCAGGAGATATCAATGATTATCTCCAAGATTATTATCTATATTAGCATTATACGACAGTTAAATTAAGAATTATTATTACATATAATTATACGTAACGATTGGAGATAAACCTCTCATCCAGCAAATCTATTTTAAGAATGCGAAATCTTGAGAAATAAGTTAGTATGAATTAATCGAGCGGAACATTGGACAAGTCGATATCGATGTTGAAAGTCGTTCTTCTATCTCAAGCATGAAGCCAGATATCCTCATAGCTGTCATTGTACTTCTATAGATCATAACAGAATTATCAATTTATTCACTACTATTTGAAAAATTTTATTAATAATACATATATATCGAACGTTTATCATTGAATAGTAGTCTGTAATAGTAACTTCATTAATGTTGCAAATGTATCTATATCTTCTCTTTTATCATACCTGATTTATAATTTGCAATCTGCCGTATGTAATGTACGTAGTAAAGTCCAAAAGTTTCCGGCTCAAGAATATAAAAAAAATAAAATAACATTTTTATTTTTCAATACCCATTTTTTTAGAACAATAAATTAATTTTTCTAGATTAAAAAATATTCTGGACTTCTACTTTTGGACCTTATTATGTCCTGCTGAGTGTTCGAATAGACATGATAGCTGTGTAGGCTAAATAAATAATTATATTCGAATATAATTCTTACGATGAGACAAAAACACGTTACGTTTAATGGTCCGTTATGCAAATTAGTATATTCCTAACGAATCACAATTTGTAAAGTGAAGCTCAAAAGTGCACGAGAATGAGCTGCTTTATGAAAACACTCGAATATATGGGTATTCCAATGCTTGTCGTGTTTCTTCGACAGATCGTCATTCCGCATAAGCAAGGGCCGCTTAATTAGGGGGAAAGAGGGGGATCATTCATACTTATTTATGCATTATAACGAGCCCGAGGATTTTTCGTCGATGATGTTATAATCCTCGCCGAGAACAAGGGCGTGACCAAACTACAGCGGCAAAAAAATAAGTCGCATGTGCAATGGCGTGGTATCTAATTCATGCAAATGCAACATAAGTGCAACAGTACAAAATTGAATTCTACTCTTTAAAATATCTCGGCTTAATTTAATTCATTATCTATTTATTATTATTATCTATTATCTAACAAAATTTCGATACTATTAAATTATGTTGATAGGTTTAATCTGAAAGTTTCAGTATCAGGAATTCTCGGGAAATAATTACAGAGATAAACGCAAACGAGAAATGTAAACGCATTCAGTTTTCATAGGAATATTTTCGCGTTACATTGCACGCATGTCTCACAGGTACATAAACTTTTACGAAGTGATCAGATTTTATGGGAGTGTGTTAATTAAATCTCGTCCAGTTTCGCACACTCATTTTTCCTCATCGTTCGGAACATGCGTTCATGAGAGATAATTCAGTATCATCCGCGAAAGCTTCTGCGCCTATGGAGTGACGGGATTTTATAGTTTAATAATAGAGCGGCGAGCGGGTAGAGTGTTTGCTTATCGCATCCCTGATTTTCAACCGAAGACATGACGCCGTCGTGCGCGGTTTATAGGGTAGGACGAGCGGCTGAAGGAAATAAGATAAAAGAAGAAGGCAAGAGCGCGAAATAAGATGCAACAAGAAGACGTCATCCGCGAGCGGAGGCGATGGGGTGGTTGTCCCATCCCCCCGGACGCGAATAATCGGAGGATAATTTGAGCCGGCGGGCATCTCATCGCGTATTTCGTACGTTCACTGGGCACACCGCGCTTTGTAGGTATATCTGATATCTTACAGCTAGGAAGGTTCATGCTACCTGAGCAGCTCGGAAGAGGAGATATTTTGTTATAAACAGTACTGGGAAAAAATTAAAATAAATTCAATAGAAATATTTATTTAAAAAATGTATCTGTAGAAAATATTAATTGATTTAAGTGTTTTGTTTAGCAAATATAAAAAGTTAAGTAATATTTAATGTTTATAAATACATTTAATTTTTTAAAGATTTATTTTATATTTAAAAATGTCATAAATAAATAAATTTTCTCTACTTTCTATTAAGTTTACTATTTTCTATTTCAATTATTTTTCCCAGCGCTGAATATTAACCGAACCAACAGAGAATAATTGTTTACTTTTTATGAAGATTTTCCATGTAGATGATAATAAGACATTTCTACATTGTCCAGATTGAAAATGCTGCCTGAATATTTTTAAAGTGCATATTATTTGATGATGAAGTGTATAAACATAGAATTATGCGACAAAGGCGAAATTTTAAATTGCTCTCGCGCGGCGATTTTGAATTTTTGCATCTCGGTATTTTTTTGATAAAAAGTGAAAACGTCCGAACTTACGTGGCTTTATAATTAGATGAAGATACGTGGTCATACGTATGCATTTGATGATATTCAACGTAATGCGTAATGCTCACGCCAATAAATTTTCCTTTACCGTATCTGTAATTAGGACTTCTTTTCACTCGATAAACGTAGAAGCGGCCAGCAATCGGCGATAAATTCCCTTAATATTATGCGCATGCATATTAATATCGACAAATGCGTACGGTATTAATGCATTTATACATTATTCACGGATCGTTGGACAGTTATTATGTGTTAGCTATGCATAATGAGATATTTTTATATTAAATCGTCCAGTTACTATCGTAATATTTATATCATATTTCTTTCCTGAATATAATATTCTGCTTGTATCATAGTCCTATAAATTTAAATTTTTCTGTAAATTTGTATGGCTTTTTTCAGAACGTAAAATATAATTATTAGAAAATTCTTTATTATTGTGTGTGTTGAACGATCTTAGTTGTTTTAAAATATGAAAAATAATAAAATAAATGATCATCGAGTGAAAAATATTTTTTTAATTAAATTAGATTATATCGTGAAATTTCACATTTAATTAGATTTTTATTAATATGAAAAGGCATCTTAGTTTTTGCTATCCGAATTTTGTAAAATAATTTTGATTATATTTTTAAGTAATATTTTCGGTTTTATAAATTTAGAACAGTTGATATTTATTATTGTCGTTGTGTACGTGTTCGGTTCAAACTATTGGTGAGATGATCAAATATACCAGACAATATTCCCAAATAAGTATTGCTGTAATTGAAAATTCTGGTTAAGCGAGGAAGACGGTGGGCAATCGGAGAAAAATAAAAAGAGATTCCCTCCGTGAAAGTTTGCTGAGGGCCCCCTGCGTAAGTGGTTAAAAGAGCCTCCGTAGACGTAGGTACCACGTAGGTACACTTGTACGTACGTAGATACAAGCGTACACAAGGTGGATGGGCGTAATTCAATGTGCTCCAGGCGCGATTTTTATTTCTATTCGCTCGTAATAAACGATTATCGTAATAACAGTGATTACGCGGTCGGTTCACCTGCGCGACTTTGAAGTCAGAACACACGGGGCATGCATGCCGGAGTAAGAAGATTAACCCCTTAACTGATTATCCTCGCCCGATTTTTTTGATAAGGAACCATCGGCCCCGTTTCCTCCGCGCGAGGTAAACATCCCAGCACAATTTTAGACCATCCGTTTTATGGCCACCTTCGCGTTTGCATGTCTTTGCGTCTTTCACCGTTCGTGAAAAAAAAACTTATCCACAGAAAATTAATTCGTTTTTTATTTAAAATCTATTTTTTTAGAAGATATTTATTTCTGAATAAAAATTAGTTCTCTTAATAGAAATATAAATTAGAGTCTGAATAGAGAAAGAAGTGTGGAATCTCACGATCGACTTGTTAAATCGTGTCATATTTGTCAATCTTTTTAAAAGTTTTCATTCAGAATGAAGTTTAATTTCTCACGGTTAACAATCTTTACTTTAAATGATATTTACAGTTCTTACTCTAAAACTTTATTTTTGGCTTCTTCCAAATTACTTGTGCTACTTTCTTCTTCACATTTGCGCATCAAAAGCTTTTAAAGAAACCATTTCGTTATCTATCTATGTGAGTTCCTTTCTCCAATTTACATATTGCTATCAGAATCGATAATAAATGTAGCTTTTTACTGGACAAATAAGATCGATGGAATTTTAAATACCGTAATCAAATATCAGCAGTTACTTACGAAGATAAGAGCGAAATTTAAGATAAGCTCTATTTAAATATACCGTGTGAAATTTCTACACACACACACACACACACACGCGCGCACACGCACACGCACACGCACACGCACACGCACACGCACACGCACACGCACACGCACACGCACACGCACACGCACACGCACACGCACACGCACACGCACACGCACACGCACACGCACACGCACACGCACACGCACACGCACACGCACACGCACACGCACACGCACACACACACACACACACACACACACACATATATATATATACACACACACACACACAAAGTAATGATATCGAGATAAGTTACGTGTCAAAATTATTTACATGTGCTATTTTATAATAAATTATATGTATATATATTTTTTTTTCTTATAAATAAGAAGTCAAAAATAAATTTAACTTGAAAAATTGAACTATTCTTTACGATCCGCTAAGTTAATTATTGTTATTAGTTTATCATGACTCGGCAAAGTATGTATTTAAATGTATATTTTACGAATAATTAAAAGTAAAGCAATACGACTTTAAACAGGACTAATAGACAAAAATTGTTTTGTTGTTTAAGTTGTTTTTGATACAATCAATTGCAAAAAAAATTGAGTTAAAAATAATATACTTTCTGCAATCTATATTTTTTACATATGAACAGAATGTAATTTAATTTTTATTTCTCATTTGTAAGAAATTTTTAATAGTCAAAATTTAATTAACAAAGGAGATTTCCAATAAATAATAAATAATAAATTCGGAGAGTTTTCTAAAAGAGACTCCGTTTCTAGTTTTACTACATCGAACTTCCTTTTTTTGTGGATTGTATACAAGTGTTTACACTATCACATTAGAGCGTTAGACTTTATTCTTATTGAATAGAATCAAAGTGTCATAAAGAAGCAAGTTGTCACGCGCCGGTACCTTTAGGAAGGATTTAAAAAGAGTGGTCCGGTTTCACCACAAAGGTTTCCCCGGGTAGCTCGGGTTCTCCGCGCGTTTCACAAACGCCACACAAGTGGAATTCTAGGATCAGATATTGTTCGGTCTCCTCGACTTCCCCTGCGACCTATGATGGATGAAACCAATCGGTCAGGCGAATGACCGAGTAACGCTGTATCGCACGATAGAGTCGCCCTGGTCGCGGGTAATTCAAGGATTTCCGTAACTTTCGGAATCTAAATTATACTTTGTTACCTCATCTCTGGTTAACGAATGGTTCAGGATGATTGAATTAATAATGAGCGAAAGTTGTGCAACAAGATGGATCCTAAGGGTCACTTTTTGTTAGGAGATACAGTATGCATAATAAATTGTCGTTAATCTGCATTGATAGAAATGTACATAGGTGTATCAAAATGTATTTATTGTATAAAGATTGTAAGAATCAGAGCCACAGGATTCCAGCAGGAAATTCTTTCATTCACAGCTCGGTTACGTACGATTTTCTCTTTCGGATAATATGAAATCCTGCCGATCTTCAAGCATACAAAAATGTCTCGCGTCGGATAAGATCGGGCTTTCGGATCTTAAAATCTGGGAAAATGTCGTCCGGGTCGCCTCTAATGCGATTCAATTCGGCATTCCGGCACAGAGATAGAATTTCTCTGGATAAAGGGTCGCCGAAGGGGAGAGGTGAGGGTGACCGGCACGATCGCCTCGAAAAAACAATTCCCGTGCCAACCCCTTCGCCGTGATTAATGTATGCAAAGATAGCGCGTTCGGGACTGAACTCACGTAGTTAGTTTCAGGAAGAGTTGGGCGAGAGCGAGAGAGGACGAGCGGTCGCGCGAGAAGGACGAATGGAGAAGAAAATAAAATGCTCACACTCGGTCCGTTCATTATAAATGCCCCTGTGTGTCTATTGTCGAGGCGCGCTAGGTGTGTTCTTGTAAACTCTTTCGGGGGGTAGCAGGGCAACGTACTCCGTAGGACGCCGCTCCCTCACGACGGGAATCAGGTCCGATTTTTTTGGAGCCGGACGATAGATGCGGTTCACCGATAAGGATTATGTATGCCTATTTCTCGGGTCGACGATCGTAAGCCTGCGCTTACTGGCATGATCTCTATAACAGTTGAACGATCCACCTTTTGATTTGATCGATCCAAATTAGACGGCCATATTTAACGCTAAATGTGCGATAATATCTTGACGTTTCATTTCGATAGTCTCGAGTTTGATATTAATCTTTTCATGCGTATTGTTTTGCTTTATTACGTAGATTGTGTGTGTATTATTGCATTGCATTGGGTTAAAAAAAAATACATATACTACTTTGAGAAAATTGCTCAGAATTTTTAATATATATCTTCTTGATTTAATATACTTCTTCTTTAATATATATCTTATTTATATATCTTCTCTTACATTTGTTTATCTTGACTGGCATGATCTCAAAAACTAATGGTTATTTTTTTTATCTTATTTGAAAAAGCAATTCTGCATTTTTTAAAAATTGCCACAGTTTTTAAAAGACAATTTGCCTATTTGATTAATTGTCATTTATTAATTAGCTTTAATTTTACTTCAACAAATAACTCCATGTTTCTTCGTAAACTTCTCACACGTCAAACTGGTTTCTCTTTGCAGTGGCTTATCTACTAGATTAAAAATCATCTTCAACCGTTCATTTAACTTTAATTTGATCTTAGAAAGTACTTCTTCGTTTCTTGAAAAACTCTCGAGCTCTAAAGCCGGCCGACGCTCGCCGATCACGTTGCTGTCCGGAGCCAAGCACAATCTCGGTTCAACGGTCCGCGAGATTGATTAATTGAAGGTTATGGGGTTCAGAGCGTTAAGTGGTTCACCGAAATCTTCCTTCTGGGTTCTTGACATCGGGAGCAACGGCGGCACGAGAGAAGGAGGGCCGCGTGTGTAGAATCGAGCCGGTCTCGGGCGGAGGACAAGGGAAAAAAAAAGATGAGAAAAGCCGGGGAAGAATGCGGTGAAGAACCTCAACCAGTTACCGCTTTTTCGTGTCAAAACACGACGCTAATGCATCATTAAAGGAACGCGCCCCTAGCAAAGCGCCGGCTACAAAGACACCTCGTAATCGATCGGCTTATACGTTTTCTTTTCGGCTTATCTCGGATTTAAGACAGTTTTTAATGGCGAGTTGTAATTCGCTATTTACAGAACAGACTTGGCATTAAAGAAAATTTATTTAGTGAGATTCACGAAACGCTAGCTAAGTAGTTTTCCAAGCGGTATTCAATATCGATAATATCTCAATAGGCACGTTTCGCGGCAAAAGGTCCGCGTTAAATAGGGAAGATCGTCGAGATATCCCAGTTGTCATACAGGGCTGGTTGTCAAGAAGCTTATAACTCAATCAATATTTGACAGGGCATTTTCTTCTTTATACTACAGATTGCTAAAATATTATTAATTTGTTGTATAGAAATGTACGCCAAAAAACCCGTTTCCTAAATCGCATCACTTGCAGGCTTATCAAAGTTCCTTATTTTAAAATATTATAACAAAAAATGATATAAGAAAAGGAAAATATTGTATTTTATTGCGATGTAAAAAATTTAAAAATATTCTTCATAATTTCTGAGTTGTAAGCTTTTATGTGAAGAGTGATGCAATTTCGGCAACCTTCCCCTACAAAGGACGACAACGTTTAACAATGACAACATCATCTATTATATTTTTATAAATTTCGCGAAAATAACAATGCGTTACTGTGCCAGTATTACTTGAAAAGTGCAATGGTCAACGTCGGGCAATAAAGTTTCAAAATAATTCATGCGCGGGTGGGTTAAGATATTAAATAAGTGAGATGGGCGCACACTTCGCGGAGGCAGGGCTTGGCAGCCAAGGGGTTAAATGACAAATTGATGCGCCGTTAAATTGGAGGGCGAGGCAATGCAGGTAGATGCAGTCGGAGATACACACTCGTAATTTCTAGGTACACCCGGGCCGCTCGAGAGCTCGGGCCCCGCCGAATTTGCGTTGCCCCGGGCCGCGAACGTTGTACGTCGCAGTTTCTAAATTAGGTTCAACTCGCGCTGATTGGACACCGGCGCGCGGTTGAGAGCGAGAGCGAATCCTTCAGCCGATCTCTCGCGGATGGACCGATCGACGATTTATCGCGGCCCGATCGACGATTATTGAAGTCAAGTGCGCCCGAGATCATGCTCATAACATGCGGCCGCGCCGATTTGCATGTTACTAACCACCCACCTTGTTTGTACGCTCGCCACGCTTGGCTCTTCGAGCTGCTAACGTTCATTTATCATTTCGCACTCAGTGCAGTATTTAATAATCATCCTTTTGTTCATTTGTTGGTATATTTATGAAAAGATAGCGATTTTGCAAAATTAACAATTTTCCTTGCATTTCCTTTTCTCTGCTTAGAAATTTTACATTTTAACTTTGTAATAATATATAGATATAAACTATAGATTCTAATTAATTATGATCTAAAAATGATATAAGTGGAAGGGTTTTGGATTTTCTTATAACGTATGGAAATTTTGATTTATCGTAAACTAGCTTGTTTATGCAGATTAAATAAATCAAGGTTAATCGTGTCCGTCAGCACTTTAATAATTTTCATTGATCATTTACTTGTACGGGACTTTATCGCCGTTCGATCAGCGATTATTGAAATCAAGTACGTGCGCACCTTGAAAATTACCCTGCTACATGTTGTTAAATTACGTACTAAACCGTGTGAGATTTTGCAAGTAGAAAAATATCCGGCGCAAAAAGAGACAGGTTTTCATATTTTACTTCAATTAATATTCCTCAAGTGCGGCACATCGGCGTTACATAACACAAATGTTTAGTCCATCATTCCATAAGTAAATTGTTTATCGTATAAATCAATGAGTTACAGAATAAAAGTAAGAAATGATGAAATTTTTCATTACGTAAAATAATATTTGTAATATAACAATAATAAACGTCGTCAATAAAATATGTTTAATGAAGTATAATCAAAGTGAAAACTTTATGTTTTTATTGTTATATAAATTTAGTTTTGTTTAAAATAACATTTTATAGATTTAGTCTTTTAAATTTTCAGAATTTCTCTCTCTCTCTCTCTCTCTTTCTCGATTTATTTAATTAATGTCTTTATTACGCAAGAAAGAACCTCACAGTAATTCAGTATGACGATTTCCTACTTTCGTGTCCACGGCACGTAATAAGAGAAACTTTACGACGTTTGTTGGCAAACTTTTAAAACTTGTATTAGTGATTTTTAATGACGTTATATCGAATTTTACAATTTACTATCAAGAAACATAATCTTTCGCATTTTCTTAATGTATCAAATAAATACGTGAAAAATTGATGGATAGCTCTCGAGTCGACATGTTATTTCTCGAAGAGCAGCTAAGAATAGCGGATCCATAGAACGACTAACGAGTTGATCCCATTCAATTCATACGTGTGTTAAAACCAATGGAAACTGCCTTATACCGAGTGTAAAATGATCTGGTTAAGACTGAAGCGACGCTGAAACGCTCGTGAAACGCAGCTAGTCCCATCATCGTGATGTTCTTAGGGTCAGTAATGTCGGTTAATCCTAATTAAGGTTAACTGAAGGTTCTGTGTGTACAGGATGTCCCACGTTCACTTTTTTCCATCTATTTTTTTTTAAAGCTGAGTTTTTTTCGAAATATTTTAAAGAAGCTTTTGTGAATAAATCTAAATACCTGTCAATCATTTTCACGATATATATTTTTATTTTTCTTGGAGAAGAATAGTTAAATAGTATACAATATTTTTGTGAGATAGACAAGCAATTATTTGTACAAAGATATAGCCAAATTATTTGATTCGTGGGTGGTTAATGTGTTTTTAAATAATTTACGAAGGCTCGAGCAACTGTTCACTCGTCTCTAAAATGAATTAACGCATAAACGGTATCGTTAATTCTTTGACCAGCCTGTACGCGCCGTAATGCGTTCGGCGAATTCATCGCGGGGATCCTTTATCCCATCAAGGCGTGAAAGCAAAAAGCGCAAATAGAACGAGCGAAGTGGATGATCGTCGATGACACTTTCTCTCGCAACAAGTGATTCAGAATCACGGGGAAGGAATTAATGGGCGACAATAAGATAATTGGCATGCGTATACGATAAATCAGCATTTGAAGAGATATTAATTAAGAAACTCGGATTAGAAGAAAGAATCAATTTCTATCAATTCTAGATCTGAATTGAAGATTTATCCAAACGTAATGCTGTTATACCGGACAATGTATCGCAATGGTATCGGAAATCACTGTAATAAGAAATCGCGTGAATCTCTCTTGCAAAAAAAGATTAAGTCTCGCGATAAACATGAATTGATAATATTTAATGTTAAGCCAATTGCTTTTTCATATTATAGATAAAACGAAAAAGATGTTAAAGAGTAAGCACATTCTAGGATATTCAAGTCAGATACCCTCGCGTCATGTGATGTTTCTATGGTATTCCTCAAGATACAAACTGCCTCTTATCTATCGGAATGCAGTATGAATTTCCTGTACTTCTTTATTTTGTACGCTTTTGAATTAATTTTAGATAGAACCGAGCGATACGCGCAAGGAAGGATCTAATTAAGGGCGAACTGAATCACAGCTACTCGATTCATCTAAGATCTCGTGTCGGAATCGTACTCCAATTATTTACACATTCTTTATAGCTATCATTTGCGTGCGCGCCGTCTCTTTTTGTTTATTTTCAGTTATATAATGTATAAAACTTAAAAACAACATACGACATACCTCTAGAATATGTATACAAAAATATCTATAAATGTAAAGATATACAATATTATAGACAAATTTTTTACACATTTACGTTATTATTTTTACATTTAGTCATACACTGTTAAAATCATTGAATAGCACTCATACTTAATTCATTTATTTAAGGACGTCTGTCATCATTTTGCTCCTATTCAATATGTCATTAATCTAATTAAAACATTGAGAAATTAAGAATTTTACAAAAAATGTGTTAACTTTGAAATTTAAAATTTTTGAAATTTGAAATACAAATGTTGCTTACTTTGAAACTAAGCAATTTAATTACAGAAATGGATGGAATTGATTAGACGTGTTGTTTCTTTAACTATATGTTATTAAAATAATAATTTTAATGCTTTTAGAAATAAATGACAAAAGGGAAAACTGTAGTAAATGTTTAAATTTTAAATTGAATTAGAGACGAAGGAGGTATTGTTAAATAAGTTTACTGAGAAGAAACTTCTTTAAATAAAAAGATTTTTTAATGTTATCTATTATATTATTAACAAAAAATAATATTATTTTTTATAAAACTGTAACTAATAATTCTTTACTTTTTAAATTTTATCATCAATTGCAATCTTAATTATATAATATTTTAAATTTTATTTTGATTTCTATATTTATGAATTGGCCATAGTTATGCAAGAAACATCCAACCCACACAATTATAATTTTTGAATTATTGTAATCAGTAGGTATTTCGTACATTTTTCTACATTAAACGAAAAAGATTCAAGCCTAATATGTGCCTAAAATTAATAAAACAGTTTTTACCTACATTTTTAAATTACGTGAAATATTATTTGTATTTTTCTCGAAACGAACTTCACGTGGATTGGACGTTTCTTGCATAACTATTATCAACTTGCCAATTATATGTCAGAAAGTAGGAAAGTAACTGAACGATTTTTTATTCAGCTACCAAAAGCCCGGCTAGCTCAGTCGGTAGAGCATGAGACTCTTAATCTCAGGGTCGTGGGTTCGAGCCCCACGTTGGGCGAATTTAATTTTTGTTCCGATTACTCTTACGTTTATATAAAAATTAAAAACATCTTTATATTTGTGAGATACGCGATATTACAATTTCATTCACAAATAAAAGATTTCCCGTCATTTTGATTT
The DNA here is from genome assembly GCA_003595255.1 of Solenopsis fugax. Taxonomy (NCBI): domain Eukaryota; kingdom Metazoa; phylum Arthropoda; class Insecta; order Hymenoptera; family Formicidae; genus Solenopsis; species Solenopsis fugax. The sequence goes on from QKQZ01025458.1 coordinate 26,065, forward strand.
TCTGTTACATGTAATTCAATTTTATCGTTTTATGAAGGCTATGTACTTTTTTACACCAATCTGCATATTTACACAGCATTAAAAATATAATATATAGCACTATAAATAGACGAGAGAGAGAGAGAGAGAGAGAGAGAAGATAAAAATAGTTTGTTTTAATCTATTAAGAATATATATCAAATTTCTCGGAAAGATTTCTGTCACCGATCAGTTAAGATCTGAGACTTTGTCATCGTAAAGAGATATTTGTATCGTTAAGAGATATTTGTATCCTATACATATAAATAAAACAAGATTATTCTAAGTTTTATCTATTGTTCTAAGTTCAATGACTGAACAACGCAGACGAGATCAATCAATCATAAAACTTTTTTTTATCTAATAAGGAAAAAAATTCTAGAGACAAAAAGAAATTCTAGATAATTGGTACCTGCTATTCGTCTCATTTTCTCTATTACCTGAAGACACTTTATATCTTGTTAAAGAGGAGAGTGGACAGTTATGAGACAGAAGTGGGATGGTAAGATACAATAATATCTCGTAGTTTGCGTTGAATTCTCAGGACAACCATTAACATTATTTCGTTACAGTCAATTTAGATATTGTAGGATTGTTATTGATCATTAATGTTCAATGCATTTTTTTAAAAGCTGAATTTCAGTTTTACAAATAGCAGAGATTTTTATAGGCATGTTTTCTTTACATAATTTTTAAAAGTATGTTCGGTGTATTTTTTTTTAACTTTAGTCTAACTCGAATATATTTACATAAAACTTAAAAATTCTGTATAACACTTTAAGAGTGAAAGAATTAAAATGTAAAATAAAAAAATACAAAAATTTTGTCCGGAGAGTGAAATCACGAGCCAACATAGGTAACAAGCTGACGTTATTTATCGTCACTTTAATGTCAAAATAATGCTTTTGACAATAAATAACGTCAGCTTGCTACCTGAGAACGTACTAATGTTGGTCACTACACCACCGATTTTGACAACTGCTAAAGTATTAGTAGTGTTTGAAAACCTTATTGTCATTTTCTCGAGAACGCCTAAATGCCGGTAGCCATTTACTAGTATCATTGGCTGTCACACTGGCTTTACCACAGTACTAGTGTGAGTGAATACTACACAACTACAAAATTTTACTGAAATCAGTAATGACAGACTGCCGGGTTTCCTTTGTTAAAAATGTAGGTATAAATGAAATCCGTGCCTTATTTTTTATCGTCTAAACACTTTCTCAAACAATAAATGACTTTAAGATCGATATTCATAATAGATTCTTTAGAACTGTCTTAAGTTCTGTTTTAAAATATCATCAATCATAGAGTATTAGTATCTTAAAACATTACTTAAGGTTATCATAAAAGAACTATGAATATCGGTCTAATTGCATTGTTCAAAATTCAGTGACCCCAAACTAGATGTGACAGACAATTTGGTTGGAAAACCTTTTTTTCTCTTTTATCTCAGAAGAAAGCTATCTTCGAGCAGAAAGTCTAAAGTTATATGGGCCTTATTTTTTAAAACGGCAAACATTTAAGATCTATCTAACTTTAATGGAAAAACAATGGGAGGGGGGGGAAGTAAATTGACAATTTACATCATTTTACTTCTCCTATTTTTAATTTTTATTAAACAATTTTATAAATTTATTTTTCAAATAACTAATGAAGTATGACGATGTGAAAAATGTGCTTATTTTCTATTTCTATGTTGATCACAGCTTTGATCATATAAATCATGATGACACTGAAGCAAATTATTTCCATGCGAAAGAGTTTGATAATAATTTTAAAAAATATATTAAATGAAAATTAGGTAATGTTAACTGAATTTTAGAAGTTACAAAGGTCGCAATAAATGGCTTCATATTTTTACCGGAAAAACAAATTCCAACTATATTGTATAATCTATATCTACAAAAACGACTGTCACCCTTTATCCCGTTGTTTCTCTCGTTTTCACGAGATATGCTCAACAGCATCAGAAATTCGATGAGTAGCCATAAAAGTGGAAGACGCGTAAAATCAGGAATGCGTTTGTCGCGTTGCACAAAATGAGAGGTATCTCTCTATTATCTTCTTCTACAAGACGGGGATGCGCGCGTAAGAAGCAGACATTTCCAATTCTGGAGTGTACTAGACGATAGAAAGTGAGGGAACAATCAATGTATATCATCCAAATGGTCGCGCACTTTTTCGCTTGTTGCCTTAATCGTCGTATTTCTTTTGAATAAAATTGCAGTACTTGTTACAGGATTCCGGACTTTGATTTAGCGGAAATTACGCCAAGGAATTAATACAAAAAAACATGTTCAATTTACTGAAAAATAAATGTCAGTTATTCTGTATGCCATATTACATAGAAATCCATACATGTAATACTTTATAATTAGTAATTAGTAAAATATCTAACTTCAACTTGAACATTGCGAACAATATTTAATAAAGTTAAAGTTTGCACACAAATATGGAAAGAAAGTTGTCAAAATGTGTCACAAAAATAATATAATTCTCTCACGCATTTGCATGCTTTAAATTAAATGGCCTTGTAAATTGTATGTAACATTTCAATTTTAGAACCATGAACACATTTCCTATCTACGAGTATTTCTTTTTTCCATCTTTTGTCTTTTGTTCCTTTCCCTAAACTGAGTTTTCAAAATAGCTAGAATCTACTAGAATTAGAACAATTGTCTAATATAAAATAAATTACAAATTGTCTTTGAAAATTGATCTATAAATTTGATCTACAATTTTCTATCCCCACTAACTTACTCAATTAAAATATTTTATAGCAATAGTCTCTCACTAATCAATAATCTTAAAATCATATTATACAGCCATATTATACAAGAGATTGATAATTACACCAATGATTACCCGGAATATAATTAATTCAATTACATTCACTCTTAATACATCTAATATAGAAGTTTATTCACTCGTGCAAGAATTTGAAATGCGTAAGGGCTTAACCATCACCGATTACACAAACTCGATCTAACCGCAAGACGATCTGCTTTCTGTTCGTAGAAGCGTCCAGCGTACCGTTTGACCCAGGCGACTTTCGATTCCAAATAAGAGAGAATGGGAAAAAGAAGACACAGTCGAAGGAAACGAATCATCGCAATCCGTACACGATCAGCGATAGCAACAGCAGCAGCATCTGATCGTAGCTCATGTATGCCGGTCGTGTAAAAAAACGTCAAAAACAATCTCGCTAAAAGAAGCTGCACGCGGAAGGAGGTGGCGACAGAAGACTAAAAGAGAGAGAGGGAGAAAGAGAGAAAAAGTGAGAATAGAAAAAAACGGCGTAGAGAAATCCTAATGCGGGCGCGCGTGCAAGAGGCGATTTCCGAGCGATTCATCTTCTCAGGTTCGCAGGTGTTCGTGCACACGTCCTTCACGGCCTTTATCACCAGCCGTCCTTTTCTTTCCGCCGATGAGTAGTATAGCCGCTTGTCGCTCTTCTATTCTACGATCATTGCAGGAAGAGAGGAAGAGAGAGTAGAACGAGAACAGTATTCTCCGGTGCAACGGATCTGGGATAGACCAGGCGAATCGGAGGACGATTCGCGGTCGAAGTGAGGAGAGCCGAAGGGACGAGGTTTACGCGAGAAGAGCGGAACGAAGAGGAACGAGGAAGAGACGGACGAGTAGAAGAAATCGAGGCAGGAGAGCCAAGATAAGGAAGAAGAAGAAAAGGAACATCAAGTAAGAGTGAAAGGATAAGAACGAACCTCTTAACGAAGAAGAAGAAGAAGAAGTAGAAGAAGAGGCTTATCAGCTCGTGAGAGAAGAAAGAGAGAAAGGAAGAGAGGGCAGAAAAAGCTGTGGCGCGTGGTGGTAGTGGTGGTGGTGACGGTGACCAATGGTGGTGGTAATGCTGCTACGGTAGCAGCACGTAAAGCGAGCGAACATCCAGATCTGTCGCGTGCTGCGTGCTTCTCAGGAATGGGACGGAAGCGGGACATGCAACTACGCGGTGATACCGAGAGCAGCAGGACGACGAGAACGAAAACCAGGATGACAAGGACAAAGACGAGGACGACGACTACGACGACGACGACGACGCAGTGATGACTGACAGCGACGACTACTATTAACAAATCGGCTCTTTCGAGTTCCTGGAGCGCGGGATGGGATGGATGCTGCTGCGACGGTCCCGTGTGAATAGAACGAGTCGCGTCGTGTGTCCCGCT
>QKQZ01025459.1:0-18564 GCA_003595255.1 Solenopsis fugax
CCCCCCTGCCGTGCCGTCACCCCTCACTACCGCCATCGTCGATGGACTTCCTGCCGATTTGCGATTTTTATTATAATCGCTTCAATCGAAACCTCCACCCCCCAGCATCGACGCGAACGCGACTCGACTACAGAGGGATTTCTCTCTGCGGCGTCTCTTATTACCCGGGGCTGAGATTACTGTATAAGCGCTGCTGGCTCGGTTCGTACCGAATTGGGCTTTACTACCGTCCTCGAGATATCATTTAAGAAACCAAGCTAAGTGGATTTTCAATACTTTGAGTGTTAAATGACAAACCGATAGTTATTATTTCACGATCCGTGCATTTGCACTTGTCGAAGTAACAAGAGAGAATCGACATTTGAATACTTTGAACGAAACAAGATTAAGATAAATGCAACAACCAATAACGATGGATCCTTAATAATCTCGCTATGTGCAAAAGATTTCTAAAAATTTCTAAAGAATTCTGCCCTTTCTTTCCCTTGCGTGAAAATAATGTAACAGGCGGTAGCGAGAACAATAGTTTTCTTGTCATTTTTGTTCGCGCCCAAATGAAGGATAAATATCCGGTAAGTGATACGTTGAAGCAACGCTTTAAGCGCTACGTGGCAGGCGAACTCAGTTTAGATCATGTTGCTGAACTCCAATTTCATAAAATGGGGTAAGTCACTTTATACGCCGCCTGCATTATTTAGCACATATAACAGCATTATGTAATCGCACAACGGAACATGCCTCGCGCTCTGTCGCGCTAGCTCTTACACGCCTCAAAACACGCCGGCGTGTTACGACACAATTTATTTATTATCCGCGATCTATTTTTCGCCCGCGCGTGAAACAATCTATTAATTACGCCGCGGATCAAATCTGCATTAGCCGCAAATATCTTTTAATCCTCTTCCGTATCGCCACCGCCACCGCCACCGCCACCGTTTCGAATATGCAAGAAGCAGAATCGCTCATGCGATCGAGTATTAATCGGATCGAATGCGATCGAATAGGATCGCCGGTATCGGATTCATGGTGGCCGGCTAGTCTTACGCTTTGAGAGTCGTAGCTTCATCAATTTCCAACACTAATTCGATACCTCGACATAGCCGCGCCGGAATTTCCTGTCACATCACGTCACTCTAACCGTCCTCTTATCCTTGCTCGAATACGATTTAGAGATTCCCGATAACGAGCTCCAAGCTGTTTATACATCGTCCATCGCACACGCACGTCAGCTTTCGCAATAGCCAAGCATGCGTTTCGTATAAATCTGCACGATCATTAAGAGGTATGCACCGGCAGTTACACCACAATCCGTCGTAAACTACTTTTACTCCTCACATTGCAGCGTCACCACTAATACATTTATCGATCGCAATATCAGTGTACCGAGGTATCCACCGGAAATTATTACACCGTAAACACTTTAGTTGCACTGTTATTAATTCTAATTACAGTGTAATGCGTAAAATTGGATATTAAAAGTTGTTATATACTCTTTACGTACTTTTAAGAAAAACTGCTATCAAATGATGCCAGAGTTTCGATATGTCAATTTCATACATTATTTTCTATATAATAATTTAACAATTTTTAACCGCATATGCGAATCGTATTAGAGATCATTGTCAAGTGTCGTCTGATTTTCACGATTGAATTTGTCTAAGAACTGAACTGAAAGAAAAATATCAAGTTTTGATACTTATTGTTAGCCGGATAATTGATACAATCGCCGGTTCGAAATAGACTCCGCGGGAGAGGTTGAAAGATGAAAATCTTCATATACATATTCAGAGAAGTTAACTTCTTAAACAGGAAGCGATTAAAGTTAACCAATCATGCTGCCTGTAAAACCTGCGTACTCAGGCACACCGCTGGGAGTAATCGAGACATGGTAATATACTTTTTATGTCAAGTAAACATCTTTTCCGCTACTTGCAATATCGTATGCTCACTTTTTACGCTAACGTGATTGGTTAAACTCCTCGCGGGCACGTTGCTTAAAATTTTCATATCGCCGTTCGCAATCTTGTAACGCGTGTCCCATCGTGAAAATTATTTATACATTGGTCTTGTTCGCGAACTTAAACATTATCGACGTCATCCTGGTTATACCGTTTATTAATATGGAAACTTCTGCGGCATTATTGATACGAAAGATCCTCACGAATTTATAGAATTAATCTGAAACTTTTAAATGTAACTTGACCAGGGAAACAGATTCCTTGAGAAAAATTCTAATAGCAAAAAGCCTGCTCTTTACTCCCAGAGTGTATTTTAATATAGAAATTTACGCCACAATCCATGTAATACATTTGTAATGCAGATAAATGAATTTGCATAAGGCAACTTTGAGATGGGTGTGGAAAATCTCATTCTGTCACCCGGGCGAAGGTACCTTAAAATATGCATACATATGCATGCGCGCAACGATATGAGTAACTCCGCCTATTGATCATAGCTGTAACGAGCTGCGCGCCTCACTCTATTAGAACCGAGAATAATGAACGTATCTTTCATCCTGAAAATATTGTAGAAAAAAAGTAAAGATGGAGCATGGAGCCGATCGCACGGAAACGCAAGGGGGAATTCGCAGCCGCCGTAGGTCAAACGAACCTGCTTGGCTCCGGTCGAAATAACTCGTAATCGAAATGAAATTTCGGTCGATCAATAAGAGTACAATCGGAAGTAAATCGGCCGGGGGCTGCCCTCGGAGGCTGAGAAGAACGAGTAAACGGCGATGACGGGAGCGCGCGCTCCCGGGGCCATCGACTACAGAAAAGTCCTTTACGAAATCTCCGGCGAATAACCAGCCGTCTGTCGCGAAAGGTCCCTTTATGAGATCCGAGAAGCGTACACAACGACATTCGCGCGCGACGACGCCCTTCGGTCCTCTCCTGTCTCCCTCCTCCCCCTCCCCCTTGGAAGGGCCTAACGCGGCAAGACGATTCCCGCGCCCAAGTGCGCCCATGCGTTTTCCGCTTTATACGACTGAAGTGTATGGCGGAACGAGTATGGCAAAGCCGAGGGATGAGGGGGTATACTCCACGGTGCGCCAGGATCAGCCAGGCTAGTGATGGGGCCGATATCCCTGTGCGAGGCATCGACTCCACCGGCTGCCAATACGCCAGAAATTCCTGATACATCAAACAGCGCCGACACTCTGACGTTCGCGAAGATTAATTATACGTCAATCGCGCAAAGTTCGCCTGCTGATAATAGATGTACGTTCTTTACTTTCGCGAAACTGGGTTACGCGTACTTCATTGTACCCAAAAGAAAGACATTTCGACTTAGTCTCATTAATCTTATTATAGGACGATTGTAATAAGAAACGTGCCTGAGCGATATGATCGGATATATTTCCAGTGTATATATTTGTATGCTATTAGGAAACTAGTAGTAATTAATGTAATCTTATACTATATATGTGTTAATATCGTTCAAATTATCGATATTACCCGATATAGACATATTAAGTTACGTACGATGAATTACACTATTATAAATTTTATGAAATTTCATGAATTTTTAATATGTAATGGTAAATGATATTTAAATCACTCGTAACTGAAATGATTTTTAATGTACATGTTAATGAAATTAAATTTAAGTAAATTAAAATATATAAGTGTACTGAAATTTAATATACACAGAAAAAAATGACTATCAAATCAATAATTCATTGTTTCATATATAAGCAAGAATATAAAATCTTCTTGGAAAAATTTGATAATCTTGATCAGACATAATTTGCTTACATGAAGAAACAAAATGTCTTTATGTTAGCAAATTATGTCTCTTTGAGATTATAAATACTTCCATGGAGATTTTATATTCTTGCTTATATATGAAACAATGAATTGTTGATTTGATACTAATTTTTTTTCTGTGTACTTTTAATACAAACGTAAATGAAATAATACAAACAAGTAATACAAACGTTAATAAAATTTAAGACATTAGTAAATGAATATTCATATACTGCATTACTTTTCATTTATGAGCTTGAACCAAGCTTCTTTTATATGTTAATTAAAAGTCATTAAGAAATTTCTAACAGTGTAAGAAAGCGTCTCATACGTGCTTGTGAAATACGTTTGTAAAAATAAGACATAGGAACAAAAAGTTACGGATATGATTGACATTCTTCTGCAATTCTCCGATATCTTTTTTAACAGTTTATATATTTTAATTCCCTCAAAGTTTTTCAAGATCATTGTCGACGAATTCGTGGATGTTACATAGTTGAGAACCACTGCACGGTTTAAGGTTTCCTTCGATAGCGCCCAAAGTGTATAATTCTCACGAGAGCTCGCAAACAAAAATATTATCCTTCTTCGCATTCCCGCTCATAGCTGAAGTGTGCCTCGAAGGCGTCGTAAATCCCGATAAGAGCCTATAACCGGCCTCCATACACTTCGCCATACTCCCGATGTTTGCCCTTCTATTCCCGGTTATCAAAAGGAATACACCGTGTGTCGCTCGAAAACCGCGGCTGGATATCGGTCTCGGGCCATCACTATCGACGTTCGCACGGTGCTAGAACACCGTTCGCAAATATACAAGCGGACTGCATGTACGCGCTTAAGGCGAGAGCTCGTTGCCGGTGAATCGAGCGGAGAGCCGAGCGGCGAGCGTTAATTCCGCTCGTATAAATTCCGGGATTAAGAGCATACGTTATACTTAGGGAAATGCGAGTTTCGTGCTTTTCGCTTCTCTTCGACTCCCTTAACCACTCCTTGCCTCCTTCTTGCCTCTTTCTTGCCCCTCGCCGTCCGTCCCGCGCCTACTCGACCTTCTTTTCCTCGCACTCTTCGCACCACCACGGCCGTTTCACCCCTTTTCTACCATCAGTTTCTCGCGGCTCTCACTATCGCGCGAAGTAGAAAGTATTACCCAGGGAAGGATTAACCCTTTCGCTGTCAAGCGATAGCGACTTGACTGTTATGAATACTCCGCAATAAACTACCATTTTGATCAGTTCTCGAAATATCACATGACATTATCCAAACAACACAAAACCTAAAATCGAGTCATAAAACGTCTTTCAATCATCTTTTATACGTCTTTAAGACTATGTTTGGAAATATATTTTTACGATCCGATTTTTGTGTTGTTTGAATAGATACGTATATACAATTTTCCTTTTATCGAGTCATATTTAGATAGCATTATGAATGTTTATTTAAAACTCAAAAATGTATTGACATTTATTCTGATACTAAATTACAGTCTTGTTATCTGTTTGCAAATAAAATGTAGCCAAGTAGAGTGACCAATATACGTATAAGCATCAATAGTTTTGCCAAGTTAAATTGAGCGACAGTTTCGAAGAGGTACGAAGAGAGATTAGAATATATATTCGAGTATATGTATTCGAGTGCTTTCGGAGCAATTGACAGATAAGCACATAAATGGAAAAGTTGGCTTCGCTGGATATATCGGATAATAAATATGTAGCAGTATTATCGTATATTTAACTGCGCACACGAGATTTTCAGACAATTCGTATAATTTGTATCACGTCACTTTAAGTATTATACGATTGAAGTTTAAAAATTTCAATCATTTAGCTAACAGAGATATAAAAAATAGTGCGATACTTGAAAAATATATTATAAATGGAAGTTGTTAATCAAGTAAGCACTCGTGTTGTCAGCTATTTCGATTAAATTGATTCATTGGCGTTTTGCATTTGATCAGATTTTCGATACGTTTGATACGTTGTCGCACTCTGCAATTATTGATGCTGTTTCAGACCGATAAATCGTCGTCGTGACAATCTCATATAAATCATCAGGCATATCCAAGTTGCCCAATATTCCATATAATTCAGCTTTTGAAGAGTTTCGAGATATTAGCGAATTGAATAAACCATAATTCAATTATCCGGTTTTGACATAAATAAATTGCCATTCAGTTTTCCACATATCAATTAACTCATATCACTGAAATTAATCAATTTGAAGTGCTGATTCTCCACAAAAATACAAAAAAAAGTATTAATAGAAAATTATTTAGCTAAGCTCTCGCAGTATAAAATTAAATCAGTATCAAATTTCATTTCGTAAAAAATAGAAAAAAAGTTTAAAGTATGTTCTTACGTAACTTATGTATAAACTTTGCTTATGTTTTAATATTTGCATCATCTTGGTCTACAGGTACTTTAAGCTTAATAAACGTGCTGGATAGTGATTAAGTGTTTGCTTAATGAGTTCGTTAAGTTTGTTTACTGGATAGTTTGGATAGCGGATAGTTCCGAGGCTTGAACAACAGCACTTTGTATACGTACGTAAAGCTATATTCGTTCCTTTCGCGAGCGTAAGTTCGAGCACGTCAATGGTTACAGACTTCCGCTGGTGAGTTGCTTCATGAAAAACTGACGAGAAATTTATTAGCGAGCGCTAAACTTAAATAGCACAGCTCACGGGCGAAAATGGCGTAACGAACTTGTCTCATTTTCTAAAACTGTGTCAATGAGTTACTGCACACTTAAAACGGGTTATCGAATCTTCGCGCGGCTGCTTTTCACGACGAGCATTCATTTAAGATGCACAAACATATAATATTTTATTTATTAAGAGAATATTAGAATAAACGCGGATAAACATAGAGCGCGATAATCTCTAAAGAGGATAAACAAATTTGCGATAATTATGATATCAATGCTCTTAACAGTGCGCGCTAGGGGCACTATCCGCACCAATGTGTTTCATACTGGTTATTGGTTAACTCAATTATCGTAATGATTGCGATAATTAATCTCTGTGGCTTGCGTTCCAAATACTGCATACAGGAACTAACGACGCATACATACAGCAGAATGTATATTTAACGATAACAAAATAGTGATAAGTCAATATGATCCGATATTGTTTCCTAATTTATTACAATCGGTTAAATTGTATTACATTAATATCAGTTTCAATAATAACTCTCTTCTAACGATTTTCGAGATATTTTTAGTAAAAATTTTCAAACGAGATTGTTAGCATAGATAGAAAATATTGATCGACGCATATTGCAGTTAATAATCGAATAAGCTCCTAATTTACGATAATAAAATTACGAAAATTTTGAAGCCATTAAAACGTTGTTGCTGAAGTTCGTTGCGACGGTCCGTCGCGATGAATTCGCTCGGAACTCGCGCGATGGTAATGGAGGGCCCTCCGTGGCGAATCGGCGGTACGATTTAACGTCTTGGGACACTTAGTTAGCGAGTCGTGGCTCTGCCTCCCGTTCCGATTACACTCGGAATAAATATCAGCGACGAGGATTAACGGCGACAGCGAATTCGATGCGACGATCCGGCACGGTACGAGTACGAGTGCCCTTAACGAAGAGCGAAGATCCTACGGGATCGAAGGATCGATCGGGAATCCGGAGGTACGGCGCGCCGTTGAGCGTGGAAGAAAAATGTCTGCCGTCGGCCGCGATAATAAATCCTAACTACGCCGATAAATGTCCACGCGCGCCGATGTTTGATGGTGAGCCAGTGATAATGGCCGACGATTCGGCGATAATCCGCTCTAATCCAAGATATCGACACTGCCTGATTATTTATCACGTGGCGGAAATAAAGAAACTCTCCCACCCGCGCTCCCTCGTCGTGACTGTAAATCATCATTTCAATTACGGCGCAGCGCGGATTCGTCCGACGAACAATAAATATCGTCTCCCTCTGCGACTCTAACGTAACGAATTCTCGCACCTATCGATACACGCTTATGCAACCAACATTCGTCTCAACGGGTAGCCAACGCACACACCTGCGCCTAATTGCCCGCATTTCTCTTGTCTTACTGCGGATTCCAATCCGCGTATCGAAAAGGCACGATCTACACGCCTTTGCCTTGTATCCAATTATCGATATATCCGTTGCATTTACTTGTCAGAATAATAATAATATCCACCTTCGGACAGCCGACTCTGCGAAAATTATATGTTTCTCGCGTAACAGCAAATAAGTTTCTGGGCGCTGCGAACAGGTGCGTATGATACCTTTCGCTGTAGCATTTCTATCATCCACTCGGCAACCGTACTACGGCAATTTTCATGTGTTATTCGAGCAGATAATCAATGGTAACATTTATGCGCAATCCGTAACATCCTCGAATCGTTCTGCGGAGATCTACGAGGCAATCGCAGATCATTACTTTCGATTTTTACGAGACAATGATCAATCGCTGATCCACCGTTGCGCGAGGAAACGGGCGTGGCCCTCGTTACTTCGTACAGCCCGAACCATGGAATTTTTTTAAAATCCACCATTATATTCGTTCGCTCGAACGAGAGCTTGCCTCGACATTTTCAACGACATGAAAAAAAGAACGTAAAATAAAAAAGGGAGTGGAATCGCAGCAATCTCGTTTGATGCGCCTTCTTTTTACGATGCTTACGACAATCGCGGCATCTCGTTCCTGAATCGTTCATTGAATCGTGACATTTTGTCAAGTTCGTCTATGAAAAGTGCTTTAATCTTGAATATAAATTTTGCGATACAGTAAGGATCCTTACGTAACACAACAATGTGAAAGCAAATCAGGAGTAATTCGAACATCGTTTACAATTTCATTTCCTCCGTAATCCATGAAAAAACGAAAATGTGTTTTCTGTCGATCGGAAAAATATCGCGAGTATCTTCAATCATTCGGATTGAAAATTATATCCGATACTTGTATTTTTAATGATCAAATAAAAAAATGAAAACGTCCCACGTATACGTTTAGTACCCAAGATATAATCTACAATTTTTGTTAGAAAAGCAGTGGATTGCATTTCATCGAACAGCTTTTCGATATTGATCGTTTATAAATGCTCTTGTGTGCCTCTCTTGATTTATTCTCCTACCTTTTTGCTATTTTTATGTGAGCCATATCGTCGTTGTTATTATTGAAAGTTACTTTTAAAAATAGATCCGGAGATATTAAAATGTCAAACATTGTCACAGAATGGTAAAGTGCCCCAATTTTGTAAACCGCTTGCCTGTCACCGAGTCGTTTGAACAGAATTGAGTCTTTAATAGGCATCGATCGACTATAACAGTGCCAATTGAAAGATCTCGATGTGATAACGAAGAGAAGTCATGCGAGTAGAAAATGCTGGCTTTCTTTGCACTACGAAGCTTGATTTAGATCGGACTGATCACAATTTAAATGAAGTACGATGAACTCGTTTGATTGGGACTTTTAAAACTTCGTTTCTGAAGACACTTAAAAGAATATCAATCGAGAAATCGTAAAATATTAAAAAAATTAATTAAACGTTACTAACGTTTATATTCCAAATTATATTTGGAAATATTTCTCAGACCTATCGCTCTTTATATTATATTTTGATACTATATTATAAATTGGGCAATATATTACATCATTTTTATGTAAAAACGTATTTCCATATCGCTTCAACTTTTCAAGGGGTCATTTTAGAGATATGTTATAATATGTAACATTAATCCTATCCTCATGCTATTCTTGAAGCCATCAGGCAGAGCAATTTATTACCACGTCCGAAACACGTTAGAGGAAATGCTCGAAAGAAAGTGTTAACAAATATACGCGCGTACAGGACCACTCGTCACGGCGTCGCTCCCGGACGTGATTAACGACTCGTTAAATATTAACGAGGTAGCGACATTTTTCGCCACAAGAGAGCTCCTGCCGTGTAATTACCAAAAGTTTCGACACGACGCGACGCGTTTCCCTCACAGAGTGCGGATTCTTGGCTGCGAGAAGACGCGAGGAACTCATCGAGGCGTCGTTTGAACTTTGTACAAAGAGCCATGAAGCAAATCGTCTAGACGATACATGTGTCGACGGAGGTGTCGACGAAAGGATACGGTGAGATGTCGCCGTAAAATTACGGAGCGAGGAAGAAGATAGAGACGAGGAGATAAATAGAGTAAAGAACCGATAGGTAGGACAGTTAGATAGCTACATCCGTGTGCGTCTGTATAGATCAATAGACAGTGACTATAGATCAATAGACAGAGAACGATAGAGGAAGAGAGAGAGAGGATTCTGATCCACGAGGACAGATGTCCGGACGAGCCTCTCAATTAAGGGATCGGAAGTGGCTCCGGGCTAACTGCGCGCAGTCTTTGTTCTCTCTCTCTCTCTCTCTCTCTCTCTCGTCTGCTCCTCGAGTCTTCGTTTCCAGGCAAGTCTACTATCACGTGTCACCGTCCATTGAGGAGAGTAGGACGAGGAGACGATCGCATAGATCTTATGGAGAAGAGGTGGGTGGAGCACACGGACCGTCTCTGTGAATTCGAGGGGGTGGCTCGAGTTCGCCTTGTTAAGACGCGTCCAAGTCCCTTGCAGTGACACGTAGCCGACCTGACCCTGTGATATTTCATAACCCAGACGACGGCGGCGACGACGATACGAGAGACCGTCGTCGTGCACGTGTGCTGCCCACAGACGCCGCAATTCGCTCTCACTGTCCACCACCAACGGACTGTCCGTGTGTTCGCATCGTACGTGGACATGTCACACGTGTCACGGAAAGGCCAGTCAAATTTAGCGGGGTCGACGGCGCGAACTCGATCCTCTTCACCATTCCCCTCTGGCTTATCATGTTGCCTCTAATTCCTCGTTCGTTTTTCGTCGATATTAATTTGTTTAATCTATTCGCACTAATCTGATATTCTATTTAGGAATTTTTATGCGACGTTTAAATTTCGTTTCCCAAGATTCTTAATATTCCTGGTCAAAATGTTACCCATTAAAATTTAGAGTCTATAATCTATAATTTATAAGAAATTACATAAAAACGAGAGATAAATGAAGATTGCGATTCGAGATATTTTTATTCAACAAGAATTCTTTTACAGTCGACAGCGTCGAATTAAACGTCAGTTAAACTTACTTTTATTGAAGCGACTGTGTTTCACGAACGACATGCCGAATTTTCTCGCGAACCGACGAAACGTCCGCATTCCGTGGACATCCAGATGCCTGCGCGTCGTTAGTTGGATACCCTTCGCCAACTTCGTCGCCAGTTTACGCTAACAAGGCGTCTACATGTCTTGTCCCGCGACATCCTGTACGTCCCGCTATTTGGTGCGTCGACCGTGAAGCGTAATAATCGAGAAACGACACTGACAAAGTGTCGAAGTCCCGTAGACAAAAGTCTCATTCCGCCAAAGGGTGTTTGCGCGACCGGGAGTTGCGAAAGTGCTGATCGATGCCCGGACGGCGAGTATAATCGATGAGCGCGCGCGGCCCGATAATAGATATCGCGATCGCCGCTGTCCGGCGGAGGTTGTCAGAGTTCGGTCGAGAAATCGAACGCTCAGCGTTTTCTTCGAGGTAGAGCGAACGCACGCGGAACGGAACCGTTACAGCTTTGACTTTATGGATGATATATAGCGCGTCGAAAGGAACGTGTCGTTTTAACGAGCAGATTTTACGGCGACTCGCACTACCGAGTCCGCCTGTACGGGTCCGCGAGGAGCGCGAGGGTATCGGGCCCAAACTTGCACAAACGTAAAATTTCGTGCATAAGGCGAAACGGTTAAGTGCTTCGGGCATAATGAATACTGTTATAAAATACGAAAATGCGCCTGCAACTTCGTGAAACGACGCGCGTTAAAATATTCTTATTAAGCTTTCGCGGAATGCTTTGCAAATGTATAAAATACATGTATGCAATGTTTCATTTTCATTACGGTTTCATCACTTAAATTTGCATTTGATGGTGGAAAATAGAAAATCAATTTAATTTGTGATATTACGAATTACAGTTTTTGTTTAGGACTCAAGATCGACAAATATTCACATGAACTGGAAATTGTAAAATTCACATACACTGAAAAAAACGACTAGTTATAACTACCAAATGTAGTGTATCAATAGTATCAATGAAATATTTGGTCAATGTAACCAAAAATCATTTTACTTTTCTAAATATTTAGTAACTTATACCAGATTTGATAATACTTACTAAACATTTAGTAAAATAAAATTATTTTTGGTTATATTGATAAAATATTTCATTATACATTTGGTAGTTATAACCAGACTTTTTTTTCAGTGTAAAATTATTATTAGGCACTAAAAACCCGCTTTAACCAATAATGGTTAATCTTTCTTCTCTTAGAGAAAATAAAAAAAAACTTGTCCAAAGCGGACAATTGAATGCATTACATACGACGATTCTCGAGTGAGAAACGCCAATCTGTGATCAAATAAGAAAAAAGTTTCACGACGAGGGAGAAAGAAGAGAACTTCTGGAGTCTTCTGGAGATTCGCGAGAACTCGTCCACGACACTTCTCGTAATCTTATCTACCTTATCTACAAATGATTTACGAAACGCACGAGGGTCGAAGAAGGCGAAAAAACTGCCGCTTGTTCAACTTTAACGAAAGACGCGATAAATGATTATGACACAATTTCACGTGCTGCACACGCTTTACGTCAAGCTACTAACAAGAACCAAAAAATTGCGGTTTTTTTCCTTCGCTAACGAAGTACTTTTTCGTTCGCGGTCTACTCGAGCGGCCGATCGAAGGACGAGAGGCAAGATGCATAATGGGAAGTGGTGGTTGCGGTTTTAAGAGCGAGATGCCTCGAATCTCTTCTACACGGCAGATCGACTGTGGGCTAAAGCAAGAAAAGAAAGTAACAAGGTGTCCAATTATCAAGGCACAGTGACTCGTCACCTCTTTCTCTCTTGGAAGAACATCCTGGCAATCCTTTAGAAGCACATTTTTCCTATCTGGAGACGCGTTATAAAGATATTTTTCCCCTTTCCTCGCCATCATCCTCGCCATCCATCGTTGCAGCTTGCATCCGCGCTTGCTTCTCGACGAGGCGAGGAGCGACGCGAATTTTATTCAGTTTCCTGAAAATCCGATGAGGGAGTCCCGCCTACGAGTCACGCTAACGATGCTGGTGAAAAGTTCCGACGCGGCGCGGAGACGAGGAGTCGGTGAAAATTAAATAATTTCGTGGCGTAGACGGCTCCGGATGCGGGCTCTTGCTTACCGCGGACGAGAAAGACGGCTGGAAGTCGGCTCCAATGAAAACCCGCGAGGAACGCGCTACTTCGTGTCGCGATCGTCGATGGACCATCGGGTTTCTATTTTTCGAATCGTATCGTGCTTAAGGGGATGTTGGCGACAGAACTGTTGCACCGATTGAACGCGATATTTTTCACACAAAGTAATTTTTTTGTTGATATAAATCCTGTTCCAATTAAAGTATGAACAATAACACTGTTGGAAGATACCAATTTCATCCGAAAAACGGGAAAAAATTGGAAAATTGCAGTTTTGTTATCGATGTCTTGCATCTCGTGACAATGCACACACATACATCCACATATATTTGCTTTATAAAAGTTTTATACTTTGTACGTATAAAACAAAGTTCCAACTCAGGATAGCATGAAGGAACAATACTGTGTTTTTAGAAATAAACTGGAAACTTTAGTAAAAGAGAAAACTTTGTCTAAAAATTTTTGCGCATGTATGTGCATGGCGTTATCACAATGTAGTTTGTAGAAATATTTGATGTTTACTACTACATTAAATTATCAATACAAATAGATTCAATTCGACCGATACGACTAACAGCATCCCTTTACGCAGGATTGTTGATTCTGAATTTTATTCGTTTGTGTTACACTGAGAGAAATCGTTTAGTAGAATAATGATCAAATTAATTTTACAGTTACTGTACGAAAAACTTAGTTACATTTAACAAAACTTTTTGTAATTTGTTGTATGAAAATAATTATTTGGTTAAGGCTATAAATTGTTTGGTAAAAACAACTATATATTTAGTTACTATCACTATAAAATTCATTTGATCACTATTCAACCAAACTTTGGTTGATTTTACCAAACATTTCTCTCAGTATAAATACGGGCTTTTCGTTCGATCATCGTCGCTGAAAGGTAAATTTTTTTTATAGCCATCGACTGAAAACACCTCTTACGTGCGCGGCGCGAGCATTAAGTTGTTTCGAGTGCTCCGATTATAAACGAGAAAAAAAAAAACTTCTCGCCTCCATATTTCTGATCGTCTATGATTACCTATGAAGCGCGGCTCTCACGATCGCACGAAGCCGCGCGCGCGGCGCGGCGTTTCTCGTGTGTGTCGTGACGGCGAATGACATTATTTATTCGCGTCTAGATTAGCGCGACACGTTTCGCCGCGCGTGAGCGAGTAACGAGCGAAGTCACGCTTATTCACAGACATCACGTAGCCGCCGACGTGGGTTCCGGTCGATGTTACGCGCGGCGACGCGGCGACGCGGCGAACGATTCCAATGCGGGACGATGCGGTCGACAATTAGAGGACGATCGGCAAGTCGGCGCAGGTGTCCGCTAATTGGTCTCTAATTGCCGCGATAAGTCGCCCCGGTTTCGCCGAAACGATCAGCATCCTCGCCGTGATCGTTCGTTTCCGTTCGGCGAAACGTGAGCGAACTACCGGCCGGAATCCTCGCGGCACGTTTTCTCCTCGGAAGTTTCAAAGTAGAAAAAGAACGCAGCGCGGTGTACGGCGCTCTTTCCATCCGATCCCTCCGCCCGCGCTATGCTGCGATCAACGGCGCGATTTCGAGGAGTACAAACTACAAAGTTTGGTTGCTCGTTAGTGTCGCATACAGACCACCGAACTCCTATATTTACTCGCAAATTTCCGTCAGACGCTTGAAATATACGTACCGCGGGATACGTATTTGCTTGTTCGCGGGCGAAATCCACTTCGAAACTCTTCTGCGCAAAACTGTATCTGCTGATTAACGTATCGGAGAATAAGCTCGTTGACCCGACGGAATGAGAAGCGGATATGTAGTTATATTTAGAGAATTACCGGCGATCTAGTTAGCGCGAAATTATTCCGACGGAACGAGATTTTTTGTGAACGCTTCCATTGTCGATATGCTTCTCTCGAACATATTATATATTCTAATTACTGAAATTTTCTTCAATATTAGTTAGTCAAATATTAATTTTTTTTCTGATCAAATAATACAGGAGAAAAAAGATTATGCAAAAAATTACTTGCACACTGAAAAAAAGTCTGGTTATAACTACCAAATGTATAGTGAAATAGTATCAATTAAATATTTTTGGTTACATTGACCAAACATTTAATTGATACTATTTTACTATACATTTGGTAGTTATAACCAGTCTTTTTTTTTTAGTGCATTTTAATAAACATAATACCTCGTTCTTTACGTGACATCTCTCGTTTACAAAGGAAGCATTTGAGAGCATCGTTTACATATGCAAACTCGTATAATTGTTTTACAACGCACTCGGTTTTAAATTAAGGACACTCAGATAATTGCGGAACGTCAACGCGCTCGAAATATTAACGCGACTTCCGATTTTAGGGCTTCAACCGCTTCAAAGGCTCGACAAAGGCGCGTAATATCGTTTTGTTTCCCCCCGTCAAGTGCAGGTCGTGAAAAGAAGGGAGCGTAGTGTCCTGGTGTCCTCCGAGATGCAGCGTAACTCGGGTCGCGAGGGTTCCCACATCAAAGGGATTATCCCATAATTAATATCGGAGGTGTAACCGCCGACGAAAAGTTGAAAAAGGACCTACGACCTACGACCTTTTCCCACCCGTTCCATTTCCTTTTCGTGAAAGGGGGAAGGGAGAAGGGGGGGAAAGGGCATTGTCGGATTGTCACGTCCTTGCGTCAGCCAAGATGTATGGGGATTAACCCGAAGAAGAGTCTTGATCCGATTACCGTGTGTCTGTCGATAACGTGCCCGACGCGTAACACGGGCGTTTTAAAAATTCAACGACGCGCCCCAACTCTATCGCGAGACACCTAAAAGCGTCGCGATAAGAGAAAGATCTCGCTTAAGAGCGTCCCCAGCTCGTGCCTTAAATCCTTATTGCGGGCTACGCGAGCGGAGATAAAACTCGACACCATGTTTGCGTTCGAGATTACGACCGCGGCGGGGTCTCGAAGCGTTTGTGTCAGAATCCGTGGCGGAGTTTGTATTTCGCTCCGCAATCAGCCCGAACCGCGCGGTTAAAGCGAAATTGAAGAAACTTCGCAGAGGGAAAAGGAAGCCCGTGGTAGGAAATCTAAAAACAAACCGTTCGCCGTGGAGAGTGCGGGGGCCGTTTGTAAACGAATTTAATTGTTCGGAAGATAGATAGCAGAAAGTTGTCTCGCGTGGAGTACACATTCCGCAAACGCACTACCTCTGCTTCTTTTCTTCCCGACTGGCTGCGCTGCCGGTTGGTTGGAACGGAAATATTTATCGAGAGACAGTGCACGCGCGCGCGGCATAACGTGCAAATGGTATCAAATAATTACATGCCGAGAGAGTCGAGACAAAAGTCTTTTATTTTTGGAAAGGAAGGCGCCACAGTTAACCACGATTTTTCACCAACTTCACCGTAATGCGGCGCGGAAACTCGGAAAATTGGTCGCGCGTTAAACAAACGATAACGATAATGATAATGATGACTATAATAATTAGCAGGCTATGTTAGCGCTAGCTAGCTAGCTAGCTAGCACTTCTGGGGCGTTTCATTGCTTCCGCTCATTTGGAAAAGTGCGCGCGGCTAACGAATACAACTTACGTAGCGGCCCGCTAAAGTTTGTGTGTGAAGCAAAACAGCGTAGTTGCAGGCCAAACGGAGACAAGCACATGACGTGATTAAAGATTCAAATTTCATTAACGATCGTGGGCTAGAGGGTGCGCCCTGGCAAATTGCCGTGTAGTTCGGGAAGACAAACGAAGCAGAGGATTTACATTCGGCTCCGATCGATGATTAGACGCTCGCTTAAGGTTGCTTCGTGCCCCGGAGGTTGTTTGTTTCATGACGGAAATCTTATGACGTGCGGTCCCTCCTCTACGCTGTTTCACGCCGCTATCCCATTTGTTCCACCCACCGGCTTAACCGATCCGGCCTACGATCGTCCGCGCGCAATATAACATCCAAAGTAAAATTTATACCACCGTTCTACGAATGAACAAATGTCACGAGAACCGAGCGCGACCGAGATCCGCGGACGATTAGCGGATTAGCGAGTGAACAGTGAATGTGTAAAGCAAAATGTATTCGCGCGCTCGGTGCATTCTGTGTCAAACGTGAATTTTATCGTGTTAAAAAAGCGTCCAAATACGACCTGATTCCGTAGATAATATAATAAAGTATGCTGGCAAAATTTGTTCACATTTTTCGCAGTAAACCTCGATAAAATTTTCGCAGAACTGTGATTTTCAGCATACTCGTGAAAAAATGATAAAATTGATTTTTTTTTAATGGGTCAAAATTATTTTCATGAATATTTCAAAGATTTCTTTATAAGTAGATATCAAATAGAACGAAATCATTATTTTATATGTATCTATCATTAATATATTAAATCGTGATAACTATGCTTTCAAAAAATTTCAAAATCAGTATAATCAGTATAATTACAGAACATTAGATCGATTTCCATTTTCTGTAGAAATACTTCAAAAAATTTGAACGAAATAAAATCGCATTCGAGAGATAAATGACAAAAATCGATGATATTTAATCCTCTTCTACGGGCTCAGCTTTCCTAAACATACTGAAAATTGACTATCTCTCAGGACACTACATTTCACTATGTATTCAAACTAAACTCACATCGTCGTCCATTTTGCATCAATTTATTCCGGATTCTCACAGACAATTCTCACGGATATTTAGAAAAGTAAAATTTAAAAGTGACAACATAAAGAATATTTCGATAAAAATGAAGTACTTTTAAATCAGTAAAAAATAATAGCTAGACTTTATCTCAAGATAGAGTTTCATACGAGTTTCAGAGAAATATTTTCATTATTAACCATGCTGTCCCAGAAATAGCTATCACTATTAACATCGCTGTGATAACATAATCGAGTGTATTTTAACTGACTGCAAAGTGTGTGTTTTAAAGAAAGTAAATATACTCTTTCTATTTAAAACGTGCAATATTATCATTGTTTTTCGAAAAGCATTCAAATATTTTTGCTCCAACGTATTTGCGAGAATTTGCAGAGAAAACATTGTGAGAAATAAATTTTTTTTATGGGACCGAAGTGGAGAGCAAGTGCTCGAAGACGTTTCAAGGAAATGTAAAAATGCCACCTCACATATAAGAGGACGCTAAGTTGCCGCTTTCAATAGACGGCATCAAACTTCAATTCACCTGGTGAATCGCGTCCCTCACCATTCGCGCGAGGCGTTAATAAGAACTTCACCCCGGTATTTCATTGAAGCCGTATCGCGCAGTGCCGGTCGAAGGTCGATAATCGCGCGAGCAGAGTGGTGCATCGCGCGACGAGCGGGGTGGCGAGAGGATAGGTCGAGTTCCAGGACTTCCAGGAGTAAAGTCCTTCGTCGCGGCATCGATACTCGGTCGGTGGGTCGGTCCGGGGCGGAAGGCAAAGGGAGAAGGGTGGAAGAAACGCAGCCGTAAATCGCGCGGTGTAAATGACTTTCGCCTCGTAAAAGCGGAGGAATCTGAGGAGCGGATAGAGAGAGCCAAGCGGGGCTCAACGGCACCGCCGCTTCGTTGCCGAAGTGCCGCGCGGCACTCGCGCGGCCCTTCGTGTCGTGCAT
>QKQZ01025468.1:0-18716 GCA_003595255.1 Solenopsis fugax
TTATAATTATATCCATTGTATTTTGGCTCGTTGAAATTTTGACCGACTATTATATTATTATTTTATGATTTAGAAATAAAAGGATTTCCTTTTTATCTGTACATAACATTTTTTTTCATTTTTCCATATCATAGAAGAACATTGAATGTCCCACATAAAATATCAATAAATTATCTGTTTTATTACTCAATAAATTCTTATTGAACAATGAAACAATATAATTACGAATAAAGGAATACAACTTATTGTAGGCAAGATTGGTTTCTTTATTACAATAGGTTGATCTTGTACAAATTAATTATAGCCTTACAATAATAACAAGTCAAGTTCCTCGTTTTCTTAAAAGATTTCATGATATCGATATGTATTCTATTAGCAGGGCTAGATGTTATGGCGAATTTAGAAATTGTACCCATGTTTCCCATATTTTTCTTATCGCAATTCTATGGTTCAAAAAATTATACACTCAAACTGTTTGAATTGCAAGCAATAAATAATTTTATAAAATTATTTTATATAAAATACGTAAACGTATTCGATAAAATTATTTATTCCTCACTCTCTTAATTCCTTGAGAACGTAATTCGCGAGTAAATAGATCTGAAGCAATAAATAATTTACTGAAAATTATATGTACAAACCATTTATAATATGCTTTTAATCAATTCCATATTACGTAACTATAAAAGAAATTAATAATTATTATTTTTAATGTTATTAATTCATCAGTTGGGAAATTCTAAAAGACGGGCAATTTTTGTAAGATCACTAAACGATTCATATGCTATTTATAAAAAATCCGCTGTCATATTCATATCTTCTATTTTACAGTCTTTGACCAATATGCTTCATCGTTTCTTTTTTTTTTTCTTTTAAATAAAACTAATCTAAATGTATTATAATATAATATTTATCCGTGCTTCGTATTACTGACTGAAATTTTATATCAAATTTTGTTTTCATCAAATTTGTTGCAACTGGCGGAATCAATTCTGCTCAATTCTCTTTTTTTATATGTGATTCTAAATATAAAATCATTAAAAAATTTCATATGAACGTTAATGATCCCCTAAAATTTCAGAAAGTAAAAGCACAGCTGATTTTAACTTATACAAGGACGAGAGACGATGTTTCTGCTCTTGGTCAACATAAAAATCACCCTGTTTAGCATTATTATTAATATGATTCGCTAATATTATCCTACCAGACGTGAGTAGGACAGCTGGCATCTTTTACAGAACAGGAACATAAGATTGAATTTCTCAACAAAATTCTACGTATATAAAAGAACGTGTATATACCTCACCCCAAATAAGCTGCCACTATACAATATCCATTAATGAAAAGTATTCTCTAAATGGAAGTGACAATGAGTAAAAATCTTAGACGCGTAAATAGATTGTTCCTTGATTTTTCTATTTTCTTTATACAAATTATAATCGAAGGAAATGCATTGCTTATATGGCATTAAGAATTAATTGGCAGTTTTAAAAAGTATTCCATTATATATTATATGGAGGTTTCTATGATGAAGAATACGTGAGACGCGAATGGCAGATTGGTAAGCGGCGCAATGAAGTGAATTACCTTACGCCGCTGAGCAGTCTTATTAAAGAGAGTAGATAGACGATAAAGCGTGATGTAAATAGTAGCACCATGTATGCAGATTTATCGGTCGTATTGATGGTGACTGACGAATAAAGAAATAAAAGGAAAAAGAAAATTAAATAAACGGAACGTTGACTTAGCTTATATTATGTGGAGGAGGACGTTGCCCCTTCCATCACACTCTCCTTTTTTTTTCTTAAATTTGTTATAAAACGTTGGGTAATTAACATTGCAATTATGATACAAGTTATAGTATTTGATCGTCGTATAAACATTATTATCATCACAGTAAAAATATTTTATATATATTTTTTAACTATTAATCTGTGCAATAAACACACGTGCACAGTGCACACCGCGCACATGTAACGCGCTCCGTAACGTGAGGGAGGCTGTTCTTTTTTCACTAGAGTCCATTTACTTACATACTAGTCTCTGCTACTTGTTACTTAATATATTCATCATCATTAAGTAGTCGGTTTTCATTTATACGTAACCAAAATAAAGTTAGCAAATAGTAAAAATACATAAAATGTACCTATGTATCCTTTGCACTGGAATTATAGTTGTTGGATTAACACGTTAAATTTAAACGATGGGTCATTAAACAATAGTCATTGGTCTGACGACACGGTCGTGATTAACTTTACTTTTTCTCGAGTAAAGTGTGAATTCTCCTTTTTCCTTAATCAAGATAATTTCTTACGCGTGTACTCGTAGTTGCCACATAATCTATTTTTCTCTAATAAATCTCATCTCCTTGGGTAGAGTCGAAAAAAATATTTTCAGGTGTTGCGAAAATAAAACAATATTTAGAACGTATGCAGTGTGTAGCATCATTTAATACTCAATTAAACATTTTTCTTCTTGACTAAACAAATTTATATTTATAAAAAATATTACGCAGGGTCATGCAAAGGCTTTGATTTTTGAAGCCCTGATACAAAAACAAAGATGGGAGCTCTTAATTAACTGTTCTTGAATTTACATATATATTTTTCGTAAATAAGCGACTCTCAAGGCGTCCTTCGCAATTAAGAGATTAAAGACTGAAAAGTAATAAAGAATATATTATTTACCGCTGCTCTCCATCTCCTGATTACTTATTGCATATGAACTTCAATAATGTCGATATATTCAATTAATTATTGTTTTTTTAGGTTGTCATTGTTTTTTAAGTGTATATAACCATGGCCAAGTTATACATTATTTATTATTTTACTACAGAAAATTAAATGACAAAGATTTCATTTAAATTTATATGATTCCTTTATGAATTATAATTTGAATGCAAAACTAATTTGGATAGAAATAAAAAAATAGTTATATTTCACCCAAAATTTCAAGACCCCTTAACTTAATAAAGGAATCTGGTGCAGTGTATTCTCTGCATGGCCTTGCAATTAGTAACAAAAAAAAAACGTTTGGAAGAAAACATGTGAACATTATATGTTCAGATATTTATGTTTTTATCATAAAGCTGTAAAATTATGTCAACCTATATTTTGAATTATGTCCGTTTATATATATAATATTTATACATAAGAACGATATTTAAAAAGTCTTATTTTAAAAAAATAAATATTAATTTACAAATTGAACAAGAACGCCTTCTACGGTCATAGCTAGATCTTAGTGCTTTATATTTTACTTGAGTGATTTTATATACTTTTTTCAAATTCAAAGAAATCAAAGAACTCTCAGATTCGGGAGGTCCCAGGTTCGTATCCTGGCTGAGGTGATATTTTTCGCAATAAATTCTTTACAGTTTTTTCAGGGGGGAAAGGGTTTAATATGAAGATGCACGTTAACATCGTTAATTATTAAATTGATTCTAATTTAATAAATATGATATTACCTGTTCATGTTCAACTTAAGCTGTGTTATGTCCGAAAAAGTAATTCGGCGAAAAAGTAGTCAGTCGGTTAAATTTGAAAAAGGTACATAAAATCACTCAAGCAAAATATAAAGCACTAAGATCTAGCTATAATTGTAGAAGGCGTTCTTGTTCAATTTGTATGCTATACATTATCGGTCGAATATCTCTCTAATTTTAAATATTAACAATATATTAATGACGAACATAATATATTACATTTTTAAATATTATTTTAATTAAAAAGATGTAATAATTAAATCATTTTATTCTAATAATAAGCAAAAATGAAAAGTTGTACTGTTTCGAGGCACATAAAGTATTCGAACAGTTGAGAAATATAGTTTCTAAGATTTTAGAACGTGATTACTTGTGCGGAGGTGTTTTGGATAGAAACATTATGTTTCCCAATTATGATCTTTGAAGTGAAATAATATCAATTTTACTGCATTATTTGAGCAAAATGCGTCACAAAGTTAGAGAGATGAGCCGAAGGAGAACGAAAAATTATGAAATTACACAATTGGTGTAAATTCTTTCGGAACATTGTTCAACTCATCAATAAAGCTTGATCAATAATTGGTAATTGATCGCTTTTATGAACGAGACATATTGAAAAATAAGAGGAGTGGCTTTGAGACCGACAAATGTTTTATAATCTGTCAAATAAATTCAGGAAATATCTTGTAGATATCTAAAAGATATCTCATTAATGATATCTTCAAAACATTTCTAAAAGATATCTAGAAGTTGTCTACAAAATATCTAAAAAAATTTTGTGGAAGATATTTGTGTAGAATTTCTGAAAAAGGTTTATAGATTTATACCTGAAAGACATCTTAAAAGATATCTAAGATATTTAAAATGTTTTTTAAATTTCTACAAGATAATTTCATGAAATCTCCAGATTTAAAAGATATCTCAAAATAGCATAAGATATCTTTTATATCCCTAAAATAATATCTTTTCGAAACTTTTCGAAAAAAATACAAGACATCTCAAAACGTCACGAGATATCTTTTAGAAATTTGAAAAATATCTTATTTAACCGCGTTCGAAAATCGCAGTGTACATATTTCTATTAACTAAACTATTAATATAGTTTGTAATATGTGTTGAGGAATAGATATCATAGGCCACTAGAAAAAATTCTAAATAAATGCGACAAAATAAGTACAAAATAGCTAAATTTCTCGAACTGTACGAATATTTTTTGTTCATCCAAGTAATACAACTTTTCACTTTCTCCTATTATTAGATTAAAATAATTTAATTATTACATTTTTTAAATTAACCTTTTAACCGTGTTCGGGTTTTTTCCGACCTAAACATTTTTGGGAAATTCTCGTGGTATTAGAGTATCGTTGTAACGACATTCTTGCATATTGTAATAATTACTCTATTCACTAAAATGTGTCAAAATATTGTAGATATTCAGAAAAATTGCAAAGCTTGAACCTTTTATTAATAATAGATACTCTTATACCACGAGAATTTTTAAAAAATGTTTGAGTCGAAAAAGACAGAAGGTTAAAATAATATTGAGGAATCTATGTCTGCTAATAAATTGCTAATTAACATTT
This sequence comes from Solenopsis fugax, assembly GCA_003595255.1. Taxonomy (NCBI): domain Eukaryota; kingdom Metazoa; phylum Arthropoda; class Insecta; order Hymenoptera; family Formicidae; genus Solenopsis; species Solenopsis fugax. Next base: position 5,068 of record QKQZ01025468.1, read on the forward strand.
ATTTTCTAAAAATGAATTTGTTTTATATTTCTCTTATAGGAATACTTTTTGCATTCAATGTACATCCCAGACAGCACAAATGTCCCAGGGACGTCCATAGGACATACAGACGTCCTATGGACGTTCATGAGATATCCTGTGCTGTCTGGGATATTACTATGATAAAACATATATGATGCATCCAGTAATAGTAAAATAAATAGAACGGAAGCTCTCAAAATGTTTTCATCGATTCTGATATGACGCAATGTACGCACTGCTTGTGGTTGTAAGACATACAACTATTCGCGAGATTAGTTTGCAGACTTAAGTACGCTGATGTTCGAACTCTACCTGTGCAAGAGGAGATTTGAGACGCGATGTATTTCCACGACGGTCATACATCGCATGCGTGTGTCCAGAACACGCTCTCGGTGGTTTCGCACAACATGGATTTCTCTTATTTCATAGCTGCCTCTGTACAGACTGTCTTATTTCTCTACGGCGATATAACACTCTATGTACAAAATTGCATATTCACAGACATCCGCGCGTCTCGAGCGTAGAAGCATAACGGAGAGACATGCTTCTCTCGCGCACTTCGGTCTATCCGCGTACTTGGGCACCACCGTTCGTCACACTGAGGTTTGCGTGATGCCGTTTCCCGAAAGCCACAAACGCCCGTTTCTCTTCTGATCTGCGATCTCGTATTCGGAATCATCGATCTCGCAGAGATTCGTAGAGAGATCGCTGTTACTGGTCGCGCCGCCCAATAGCGAGTTCCTTTCCTCAAGTGTGGTGATGACGGAACCGATCTCGTCCTCTTCCATCACTTTGTGACATCGGTTACGGCGGGTGCTCGGAAAACCATAAGGCACTACGTCGTCTTCTTCCTCCTCGTCGGACTCGAGGGTGCTGAGACGGCCGTTAAGCGGGTTCGTCTCGTTCTCGGTATCGGTGTGAATATTGTAATGAGGCAGGTATGAGTTCGGGTGGCGTAGATAGCTCTCGGAGCTCTTGTACTTATACTCCCCCTCACCGCCACTGTCGAGGGGGTTCAGGCGCTGCATTTCCGCACAATGATACTGTTCCGAAAACTCGGTCCCGCACTCGGAATCGCCGACATACTCCGATTCCTGATCTTCGTTTAGGGTCTCGATGTCCCTCGTTGGATCTATCGGACCGTGCACTATAACAGAATTATGAATTAAATTTCTACAAAGTCAAATTACGTATTGTAAAAAGTATTATAATTGCTTTAATTAATGTTGTTAATAGAACAACAAACTGGAATAAAAAATATACATGTATTATACTGTTAAGAAAACAGAACATGATAAATTATTTGCTGTAGTTTTTTTGAATACTGAATACGAATCCAGTTTTCAAATTACTCCATAATGATGTGTTGGAAAAGTTTTATTGCAATCAAAATTAAATATGTTGCTAAAACTTTCAACTTTTAAAAGAAAATTCTTATATCAACTACGATTAATAAGATATTCATGGTTCACTAAATATAGAATCTATTGCAGAAAAACTGTCAATTAGATCATTGACAATTTAACAAATAGTTTTCAAGTATATATATTTAAACTCAGGGGTCTTTTATATAGCTGAAGATGAATCTGAGATGTCAAAATTGAAAATTCAAAATGTATTCAATATAATAAATGTAAAAATTCAAAAAATATCCGAATTTGTATATAGAAATTTTTCGAAATGGTACGAATCTAATGCTAAAATTGAATTCAAAGCAATGGAATTATAGTATAGCCGATGAAAATTAAATCATGTTTGAATTTTAGCCAAAAATCATGTATATTTTTCACATACATGTCTCATATTTAATCACTATCTTAATACTACAGTCAACATAAAAAATATCTTCTAAGGGCTAAAAGTTCTAACAACATACATATCCTAACAACTTAATTTTCATTGTAATGAAACTTTAGTCATATATCATAATTGTAATATGATAAAGTACATGAAAATGATTTTTTTGCAACTTTAATTGCAAATTTTTTAAAAATTGTGACGTGATGAAGCAATTTCAAACTAACAAGCTTATTTCGTAATTCTTAACGATAGTTTTGTTATCATTATAATGTCGTTGCGCAGATATACAATAATATACGATAAAAAAATCTGTGTAAGAACATTCGATAACAAAACTGTGATTAAAAGTTACAGAATAGGCCAAATTTGTATTGAGCATCCAAAAAAAGTATAGGAAATAATTATTGAGTCAAGCAGAGAATTAGCTGCAGAAACTCGATTTAATTTGTTTGCTTCGAAACCTGTTATTTTGACGAAATTGAATGTTCTAATGTTATATCACATTTCTTATCATGCGTAAATATTGACATATTGTTAATTACGATACTAATTCGTTAGTTTTAAATTCACTATTCTTTTATCATATTATAATAAAAAATTGTCATGTTAAATAACGCATTAAATATATTATTTGATTCTACAATCAGCATTAAGCGTACAGGATGTGTGTTAACAAAACTACTAGATTTATTGCGACAATTTAACAAGTTTACTATATAAAAAAACATAAAATTCAATACGTGTAATGTTAATAAAATTAACAAAATTGTCAAACATCAATATTACACTAATCATGCTGATGCAAGAAGAGGTGAATCAATGCGCATGCACCTCCATACTTACTCATTGGTAATTGATGAGTATTAGATTCATTACTCTCATTGCTATGGAAGCTGGACGAATCTGGGACCTCGCTGCCGGGTACCTCTGTGATGTTAGGCAAGGGATTCTGACTCGGTCTCACCCAGTCTGAGCAATCCCAGTGATATCCTAAAAGCATTGCAAACAACGACTGTACTTCGACGCGCTACATGCGATGCGGCTTAGTGATGTGCGGTGAAGTGATAGGCAGAAATATGGTGCGAGGGCATAATAATAGCACTCGATTGAAGGCAGATAGTGCAAGCGAAGAAGCAAAGACCCAAAGATGTATAGTGAGTATCCTAAGATCGCACATCTTTGGCTACAGTGGCTTCTGGTGAATTCGTAAGATTTTATTGATAGTCGTCGATGACATATCTTTAAATTTTCAGCATCTTTACTGTTATCTTACGTTCACAATATTTAACACATGTTAGCACATTTTTCTAATTTTTAAGAGACAATGCGCGAGTCGCAGGACACTTTGTACCTCGAGCTATTACAAGCGAGTTGTCTCGACTTACCGCCGACAATGCGAGGATCATCCTCAATGGATGTGACGGAGGCAACGGATGACCCAACCGCGTGAGGCGTCCGTCGAGAAGAGTTTAGTAGAAGTCCTCCAGTGGTCAGCTCTGGTACCACTGGGCTCGATCGTTTCAGGTCTGTTAGTGCACACAACACACGAAACAGGCCGGTGTTAATAGACTAATCAGTTACGCCGATGATGAAGAGATCGCAACAAGAGAAAAAAGAGAGAAAGAAAGACAGAATCGCGGGTAACAGTGCGAGAAAAATTTAAGAGAAAAAGTTTCGTCGAGAGGAGATGACAAGAAACGGGGAAGCGCCTAGTGCTCTACCCCTTACGATCGCATCATGCCACAAGCGAAATAAAAAATAAGAAGCTATCGGACAGAGCCCGGAAGGGTTGATGTTTCTTTCACTGATGCGGACCAACTCACCATTCTTGATCTTGGTGGTGTCGGTGATAAAGGAGGCCAGCTGCATCTGCTCCTGCCAGGTAGGTTTGTGTAGACTGTCCGTGTCACTGCCAGTTGCATTTCCACCGACCGGATTAGCGAGGGTCATGGATGGGGGTGGTACGGGGGTGCTGCGATTTAGGTTCCGCAGGTAATCCGGCGGGAAGTTCTCGAGCTCATCGCCCGCGCTGCCGTAGCTGCGCAGGGTATCCAAGTTATTCAGAGCCACTGCCGCTGAGTTACCGTACGCAGCGGGCTCGTTGTTCGAGCTCGGGGTGTAGGAGGCGGGTCTGGGAGGGCATTGGGGAGGTTCTCTCTGCAAAAAGAAGAATCACACGTAGACCTTAGACGGGATCGTCGCTACGACGAAGGTACGGAAAGGAGATGTATGTACCACATCGCACGGTGGATCGAGTAATAAGAAAGGTTCGATATAGCATTAAATCGGCTGAAATAATCGCGCAATTAAATTTTTGTTTAAATCAGATATATGTATAATGGTTTGTGAGATCGCTAAACTCATCGAATATGAAGTCAAAAAATCTTAAATTCAAAATGGCGGATCTAATATGTGGACTAAAAATTTCAAATTGCGATTTTGACAAGAAATTATATTAATCAGTTTTTTAGATTACTAAATTTAAATATGAAGTAAAAAATTCAAAATTCAAAATGTCAGATCTAATATGGACTAGAAAAACAAGAATTATAAAAAATATATACATTAATCGTTAAAGTAACCGTTGTACGGTTGAACTTTTGATATTAGTTAACAGATATAGTGAAATATATGTTACAACCCAGGATGTACAACGAGAAGGCTATTAGAAAGATTTTATATTCCATTTCTTAGTTCTTAAAAAATTTTGTTTGTTTGTTTTAAGTTCTTTCTTAGAATTTTCATAAATTGTTTAGAATGTTGCTTTTGTTTTGCTGACTACAATCCGTATTTGCTTACTGATGTATTAAAATGAACTCTTGTACGAATAACAAACTTGTGTAAATAAATTATGAACTTTATTATTTTAAATAATTTAAATGATCACTATCATGTATAAAATCATAACTATTGGTACAAAGATTTGGTTCAAAATTGACTTCATTAGTAAAAAAGAATAACTTAAGCACATTCGAAATTACAATAATTATAATAATTATAAGTTTCTGCCTCAATAATTGAAAGTTTTACGTGGAAGTTTCTAATAAAATACAAAAAGGCCATTTTCTCAAAAAGACGCAACTGAAACTAGTCAAATTAGTTACTTCAATATCTCCTGAAGATACTGCAATGCTCAGATTTTTAGAGGTTGTTGGAGAATCTTTTAAAAGTATTTCAGAAGTGAATAAAAAAGTTACTTTCATTTGTTACTTCATTCGAAACTGATACAAGTTTTATATTTGCATTAAATTTTAAGTATTTTACTATTTCCATTTTAACGATTTCTATACGTCTACTAACAATCTGCGATGCAAATCTGAGGATTACATCGGCTAGATATTGAGAATGCAACTTATATAAATAGTTGATTAATATTAGATATTTTGGTATTATCAAAACTTGCATTTTTGTTTTATGTCCGACCTTTATTATTACTCGATTCACTGTACGTCGCCCAAATCAAACCAATTTGCAAACAAAAAATAAAACAGCATTAATGTCGATTACTAAATAGCGATTATGTACTACAAAGAACCTGAAGACACTACATCATAGTTGTAAAGTCTCTTAAAATCATCGTACACTGACAATGAGAAAAAAGTTTTTAACTTGGCTAAGTTTTTGAACTTCATTAAATTTCTTCAGTTCAAACATTTATGTACTTAAACTAAATATATAAATACAATAAAAAAGAAGTGTTTAATTTTAAAATATTAAATGTTTTGTTTCTGTTCTTTGAAAATATTTTAGTTTTATATGGTGTTTACATTTAAAACACTAAAATATTTAAACTAAGCTTTTAAAGATTTCACTTTTAAATCTAAACATCATTTAAAACTAAATATAAATATAACATTTTATTTATTATATATTAAAAGTAAACACTTCCTTTTTTTAAGTATCTAGCTAAAGTTCAAGTATTTTATATATAAAAGTTAAATAAATAAATACTTGAATTAAAATATTTAAGGAGATGTAGGATCCTAGCGAATACAAAAATAGGATATTTTTCAACACCATGTAAAACTTTTATTTAAAAAAATAAATGTTTCTTTTATAATAATTCTGTTTTGAAAGTATGTATATTTATTTAAATGAATAAAATTTAAAATTATGTTGTGTATGAAAAAGTATTAAACTTTAACCGCTTTTTTTTTCAAAAAATTATTTTTCGAAACGGTAGCTAAAACTAGTTCAAAGTTCAAACACGGTTTATTATCTAATTAATTTGAAATTTTAAAGCAATGATAGCAAGATAGTATGGCGTAAAGAGGAATATCCATATCTCGTATAACTCGCGTTGAATTTTGAGAGCAATTGTTAAAAGTACTTCGTTACAATTTATTTAGATATTATAGGATATTAACTGATCATTAATGTTCACTGCGTTTTTATAAAAGCTGAATTTCAATTTTGGAAGTAGTAGCAATTTTACAGATATATGCTCTCTATGTAATTTTGAAAAGTATGTTATTATGTATTAGATATTAATTTTTTTAATTTTAGTCTAGCCTGTGTAGGTGTTGAATGTAACTTTCAAATAATACAATTAAATTTAATGTGCTACTATTTAGATAATTGCTTACTAATTAGATAATTTGTTTTCATATTTATTCTAATTTTGCACCTTACTTTTTCATAAAAAAATACATATATCTTTAAAACCAAAATATATTATTTATCTCTTTAAATAACTTTTACATAGTGCTGAAAAAATACCTTATCTTTCGATATGTTAAGGTTCTTTACCTCCTTAGTTAAAAAATTTAGTCAAGTTATCAACTTTTTTTCTGAATGCATGAATATTGAAATAATGCCTTCGAATAAATTTATGTTGGCCCTCGAAAATTCATGCTTTCATAGTATGATAAGAAATAATCAATCTAAACGTAACAACAATAGTACCTGTATGACTTCCAGATTGCTCAGTTTTGAACTGCGCTTGAATTCGTGTTCGTGCGGCCTCGCGGAGTTCAGGACGATTTGCTTCCGTGTCTCGTTGTTGATATTGTTGGCGCGCGTTCTAGTCCGTTTCGTTCGAATCCGCCAGAACGCGACAAATATGATGATGAGCAGGACATTGAGCAGTACCGCGATGCCGATCCACATGACATGTTCCCATGGGATGTTAAAGTGGCTGGATATGATGGGCGTAGAGAAGGCTGGATTGCCGCAGTTCAGGCCAGTCATGTTCGGTGGACAGATGCATCTATACGTGCCGATCTCATTCACGCAGGTGCCGCCGTTTGTGCAAGGACTCGTGTCACACTCGTTCAGATCAGTCTCGCAGCGGTCACCCGTGAAGCCTTGGCACTTACAGATCGGGCCGTTGTTTCCCTCCTCGCACACGCCCCCGTGGTTGCACGGATTCGGACTACAGTACCTACCGAACTCGCAGCGTTTGCCGCTGAGACTCGGTCCGACGCATTCACAGACATAATCGCCGCCCTCTGGCATGATCTTGCAACGACCGCCGTAGAGACAGGGAGACGAGGCACACGGATCCGTATCAATCTCACAGGCAAGACCGGCGAACCGACTATGACACTGGCACTCGTAGTTATCGTTACCCATGTCCTTGCAGGTACCGCCGTTCTGACACGGCTGGGAGCCGCAGACCCCCGGCGGCACCAAGATGGTCGCCGTGTCACAACTGAACTCGACGTTAGCAAATCGTTTGAGAATCGCCACGCTGCTGGCGCCACTCATATGCAATGGGACAGACACCCGAGCGATCCTGACGTCGTCCATGCAGCCGACAAAGCCGCGCTGCACGTCTTCGAAGCCAATGATCGATGGATGCTGCCTCACCTCGGCGCCCAGGTAGAGATCGTCCGACTGCAGATTCAGGATGTCATTGATACCAGGCGCGGAACCATGAGCGATATGTTTTCCATCTACGGTAAGCCGGGCGCTATTGCTTTCCCGCTCTAACTGGATCTCGTGCCATTGTCCGTCGCTCACGTACACGCTGCTCACCCTGACCAAACCTTCGCCACTGCCCAGATCAAACTTGTACTGCATCACACCGTTAACGATCTCCAAGATATTGTAATCAACCTTGCCAGCCGCGTACATGAGATTGCCGGTCGGCTGCATCGTCCTGATCCTTAGGGACAAACTGAGACGATCCTCGATCGTTTGTCGTATTAGCGCTTTGTCGATCTTGTAGCGCGCATAACTTTTGCCGCTGAAAGATATGGGATTTCGCGGAATGTAACACGACTCGTCGTGGCATTTGGAGATGTCTATGTCGCAAGTCTGACCAGCGTATCCCTCGGGACACTGACACGAGTATCCTTGAATGGAAGAGTCCGGCACGCAGACTTTGAACAGAGGACATGGATCTCTGGCGCATTCGTTGACCACCACTTCACAGTGATTGCCGGCGTATCCTTCCTTGCAATTGCACTCCATCTTGTGCTTATGCCGCGGCGACACGAAGCTCATCACGTCGGTGGACACAGGCGTGATTTGCGTGGGATCGAGAGTGATCTTGTCCTGACAGTCGCCATAAAAGCAGTAGCCTTTGTTGCACTTGAACCGAACGATTTCTTCGACGACCAACTTCGTTGATTCTTCCAACTCCTCCACATGCTGGTTCAACGCCTCGCGTATGCTTTCTGAAGCGTAGAAGCCTGATGAACCCGCGGGACTCGCCGCTTTTTTCACGACGAACAGAAGATCGAGATCATTGTGAACTGCCTGGCGAATTGCTCGCGATTTGATCAAATTCGCTTCATCGGTCGATGGCTGCACGCTTATAATAATGATGTCCTTAAGCCGACAATTCATCGCGTTGCGAACGGTTCTAACGAAACCTTTACGATGGCTCAGCATAAAATCTTCTGGACTAACCTCGCGAAATCTCACGATCACCGAACTCTCAAGCATCTTATCGGTTACTAAATCGACGTTAACTTTTACAACGGAGTACGAGTGAAATTTGCCGTCTGTCACGCTAACGTTTACCCTGTACTCGCCCACGTCGAGCCTGGGCAGGGCCACCAACGTGCCATCAATCTTGTCTATCTGGAAGAGATCGGTACTCGGGATCGGCGAGGACGGCACCAAACTGAAGAGAAGCGTGTCGTATTGATCCTGATCGGTTGCATGGACCTTCCCAATAATGCCGCCAGGATACTCGTCCATATAAGAGTTGATAATCACCTCAAGGGGTGTTATCACTGGCGGATACTGTGACTCTTCGATAACCTTGATCACGACCCATGCGTCCGAGTACAATGGTGGGCTGCCGTTATCGAACACTCGGACGTGTAGTACATACTTGTCCTTCACTCTGTTGTTAAATTTCGTCGCCGTTCGCAAAGTGCCGTCCTGCTCCAATCGAAACGCGTCGCCCTCGTTCCCGGAACGGAAGTCAAAGGTGTACGGTTCGGCATTTGGCTCGACATCCGCGTCGGTGACCACAAATTGCAAAACCGTGTGGCCAATCGGTTTATCCTCCTGCACGACAGCCGTGTAATTCGGCAGGGAAAACAATGGTGGATTGTCGTTCGCATCCAAAACTTCGATGTTTACCATCACGAAGCTCGAAAGCATCGGTATGCCATTGTCGCGCGCGTGAACTTCCAACACATAGCTCGCAATCTAAAAGAGATAGTGAAACGTTTAATAGAGTGCTTTGTTCACACTTATATCTATAATGTGTATTAGATTTGATACTAACTTCTTCTCGATCCAATGGCGCGGCAACAGTTATTTGACCGGTTTTTCTATCGATAGAGAACTGCTTCTGTCTGTCGCCACGTTCTATATAATATGATACATTGCCATTCTCCTCACTATCCAAATCGTTCGCATATACCTGAAACACATACGTCAATAAAATAAAGTATTTTAACAAATAAGACACATAATCCTACATCAGTTTTATGTAACACAATATAATTTTTTATATAAAAAATAAATCCCAAAGTAATTGAATAATAAATCAAAGTACTTTTGGAGGAATCACAGTACTTTTGAAAATGAAAATAATAAAAATTGAAGACTAAGGAGAACTGAGAAACTCACCTGCGTAACTTTTTCACTGATCTTCGCATCTTCCCTTACAAAGGCTCTGTACGAAACCTCGCTGAAGATCGGCGCGTTATCGTTACTATCCGTAACAGTGATATTGACAGTGGCGTGATTGTTCAGCGGCGGAATGCCTCCGTCGACTGCTTGGATAGTAAGGAAGTAATCGCGAGCTCGTTCGTAGTCCAGTTGCTCAGCGATGGTCAAGATGCCTGTTTTGGCATCTATCTGGAACTTCTTATGCTCATTACCACCGACGATCGAGTAATATATGTCGGCGTTCACGCCCGTATCCTTGGAAGTGGCGAACACTCGTGCCACCTCAGTACCAACTGCGTAAATTTCAGGCACCTTCGCGAAGTAGAGCTTAGAAGTGAATTCCGGCGGATTGTCATTGATGTCTTGCACATTGACGATGAGAGAAGCGACTCCCATTAGTTGAGGGGTGCCCTGATCAAGCGCCTGAATGGTAACGTTATACATGGCCTTCGTTTCTCTGTCTAACGGTTTGGCTAGTGTGACTATTCCACTGTCTGCTGCGATAAGAAAATGGCCGTCTGCCGAATCGATGAACTCGTACCGGATCTTCCGATTGATTCCGATATCGTCGTCCGTAGCATGCACCTTCGTCACCAACGTGCCGATCTCCACGTCCTCGGGCAAAGTGCTGCTGTAAGTTGACATGGTAAACTTCGGCGCATTGTCGTTGAGATCGGAGACGAGAATCTCCAGCTGCGACGAACACTCCCAAGTCGGTTTGTCCCGGTCCTGCACGTGTGCCGTCAGAGAATACTTGGCCTGAGTCTCTCGATCGAGTTGGCCGACAGTCTTCAGCACGCCCGTTTCTTTATCCAATGAGAATTTATCGTTATTGTCGCCGGTTAAGTAGAATCGTAGCTTGGCGTTTGGCTCGTCATCGTAATCGGTGGCCAAAACGGTCAAGACATAGGCACCGGGATGCGAGCCCTCGGAAAGTATTTCTCTGTAACGGTATCTGAGACAGTACGGAGGATTATCATTGACATCCAAGACCTGCACCGTCACCTTTGTCTCGAAAACATATTTTCCATCAGTACCAACGATTTGAAGCTCATAACGATCGATGGTCTCTCTATCCAACGACTTCGCTACGTATACCTCGCCGGTAGACCTGATTTGAAATTGCGATCTGGGATCGCCGGACGTTATGTAAAATTCTATCGGCGTGTTGACATCCGTGTCTTTATCGACGGTGATCAATTTCACCACGACCGTCCCCGGTAAAGCATCCTCATTCACCGTGGCCTCATAACGATCATCGACAAATGCGGGTGAATTATCGTTGTAATCTTTTAATTTGACGTGCACTGACGTTCTCGCAAAGTGCTTCGGATTTCCATTGTCAGTGGCAACCACCTGAAAAAGATTATTAAATATATAAATGTTTAACATATTCTTTTAGATGATTTTATCAGAGTATTAATAAAAGGCATATTATTTATCTCTTATCTACATATGTATTTATAATAAATAACGTATACAATAATTACTTTTGACTTGATTAGATGTGACCCAGGCACGCAAATTTTTACGTTTAATTTTAATTTTAAATCCATTTTATGTAACTTACAAGGAAGAAAAAGGTACGGAAATGTCTCCCTCTGATTTTCTGGATTAAAATAAAGGACATGTATTTTTTATATGTGCCCTAACACATATGGTATATAATTTTTTTTTCTTTCGTAGCAAATATCGAAATTATAAGAGATAGAAAAAAATGTTCTAAATAAAAGTTGAATAGCTTGAAGAATACTTTATGAAACTGATAAAAAAAATTATTTTTAATTTAAAAAAATGTTTTCCTATCACTTACCTTTTTCTTTCAAAATTTTCATTTCTTTTTATAACCAAATTAAAGCTTATTTTATTGCGAATTCAACGATATATAATAAAGTTTTTTTTACGACATACCATTTTCCAAAAATAATTAAGAACATATCAATACGCATGGTATGTGTACCCGTCAATGCTCTCGATTTTCTTCAAAGGGGTGTTTTACCCCCTAAAAGTGCGTTTAGGCATATAAAAAATACGTGCCCCTTATTCTGAACCAAATTACAACATATTAAAAGCTCATCAAAACCCAAGGGAGACATTTCTGTACTTTTCTGTGCTAGTATTTGCGTGAAATATAATCAAATAAGTTAAAAAAGTCAAAAAAATATATAAAAATTCTATTAAATATATGTAGTATCTTTAAAAGTGTTATTTTTTAAGGTTTAAGTTCATCTTAGTAATACTAATTATTGTATTTAACACTTCACATTTAAATACTTTTTATGTACACTTTGTATTTTTTTTTCAAGATTTTTAGAATTTATATTACCTGAAACTTGTATTCTGGTTGCTTTTCCTTGTCCAGCTGTACCAACGTTGATATCCAACCGGTATAGGCGTCCACCGTAAAAACGTTCGCTAATTCCCCTATGTCGGATCCGAAGGAGTAACGCACTTCGCCGTTGCTACCGAGATCTTTATCGTGCGCGATAACTTTCAATATCGACGTTCCTTCCTCGATGTTCTCGGCTAAACTGATCGCGTACGGATTGCTCTCGAATTTCGGCGCGTGATCGTTTTCGTCCAGCACTTGAAGAGAGATCTCGGCAAGAGCCGTGAGCGGAGGACTGGAATCCGTTTCAGCGAGAACCCCGATCAAATGACTGTCCTTCAGCTCTCGATCCAATGGCCTCGCCAGAGTGATCTGGCCGTGAGAGTCAATCGTAAAGAGCGGGTTTTCCTCGTCACCGGACACTATGCGATATGTCACAGTGCTATTCGTGACAGTCTTGAGTTTTGTGATCGGTGTACCGATAGAAGAGTCCTCTCTCACGAAGAATTTATCTTCTTTCCGCTCGAACAGAGGCGGAATGTCGTGTGAGCCCATTATGTAAATACTTAGCGGCACATCGGCATGGTGCGTGGTCGTGCCTTTGTCCTCTGCACGAATAAAGAGCTCGAACAATTGATTTTCTGAAACAAATATTTATTTATCATAAAATCTCTAAAGACAAATGTAGTGTTAATTTTGCTCACAGAAAAATGTATTTATTTAAACACACGGAAAAATATCAATTCTATTGCTAAGAAAAACAATTACTTGATTTATTTTTTTCTTTTAAGTAACGATTACCTTTAACAAAAAATATCCATACACAACACCGAAGCTTCCAGTAACATTTCAGAAATGTTGCAATATTTCAAGTTGCAATGGGTAATTATGCAGAGATAGGGAGCCAGCCCCGATGACCTTGACCTTGACATATGTTATCAAGGGCATGGCCTTGAGTAACCTCCAACAAGTTTTAGCCGTCACTCGCTCTTCGTTAAAGTTATAATCATAAAAAGTTATAAAAATTATCTGAATAATTTACATGATATAGAGGATTTTATGTGAAAAATGAATGCTTGGGCGGGGGAGGGGCTACGCATGTGTGGAAAATCGCAAATCCATTTTAATNGCGGGGGAGGGGCTACGCATGTGTGGAAAATCGCAAATCCATTTTAATCATTATTTGGCTGAATTTGTATTCAAGAAAACATTTGATTTTGATAAATGATTAGACGCTTTTTTCGATGTAATGGCTAATAAATATCCCCTATAACAGAGAATATACGTAATAAATAAATAAAGTAAAAGTATAAAAAAATACTATCAACGAGGTCTACAGATGTATTGTTCCTCTCTCTCCCCTCTCTCTCTCTCCCCTCTCACTCCCCTCCCCCTCCCTCACTCTCTCTCTCTCTCTCTC
>QKQZ01025476.1:0-12166 GCA_003595255.1 Solenopsis fugax
CATCGTCGTCGTCGTCGTCGCCAACTCACGCCGCTCCGACGGAGCCCCCGTGTCCCCGGGTGACCGATATTTCTTGAGCTCTCGTCGCGAAACCACCTGACTGCCTTCGCAATTTTTTCCTCCTCGTGTCGTCCTCCCGCTTCATGCGCGCGCTCCGTCCTCCTCGCCGTCTTACCTGCTTCCCGAAACATGTAAATTTATGCACCGCGGGGAGGAAAAAAGCCGGGAAGAAGACGCCGTCTCATCGTCGAAACCGGAAAACTCGTCGCGCTCGATCTTCGGGGTATGAGCGCGAGGTTTTCATTAAGCCCGCGGAAGACATTGAAGAAAACGTTACCCGGGTGAGAAATTGCGATACCGCGTCCTTGGCGTAACAGGTGCATTCTTTTTAATCGCATTTTTCTACATCGTATTTTTCAAACGAAGCGATTATATTATATATACTCGCACAAAGAGAGAAGGGAAAATAAAAAAGAAAATGTAGGAACATGTAAGAGAAACAGATCTATTGTATGTCAACAATAAAAAAAAAATAATAATGGATGTCATACGATATTAACAATAGCGAGTTAGAAAAGAAAAGAATCCCATCATGCAATATTACAAACAGTTTGTAATGAAGATGTGCTGGAAATCATTTTTTTATTCTAGCACGCGACATTTACGAGCGACAAAATACTTCGATGGCTGTCTGCATGAATCGAAATACTTCAGATACTCGTAAATAAAAGGCGACACTGACAATTTTTTATCCCCTCCTGATATCATCACGAAGAATTACGAGGCCGTTTGCTCCTGTACCGTTAAGAACAGGCTTGCGATTAGCCTTCTTCCGTAATTTGAATATAGATTCGCTAGAAGAAAGAGCGAGAGAATGAGAGAAAGAGAGAGAGAGAGAGACAAAAAAATTATAGACGGAAATTGATTGATTGATTGATTGATTGAGCTTTATTAATATTCTAGGGACAAGCCCTCTAAGAATATATACAGTGGAGAACTGAAACGTAATGTAAAACAGAAAATAAAATATAAAAATAAAAATAAGGACAAAAATAAAATAAAATATAATAAAACAACATAAAACAAAACAAAATGTAGCAGAAATTAATAGCAATATAATAGAATAGAATATAATAAAAACAACATAAAGCAAAACAAAATGTAGCAGAAGTATATTAAAGAGATCGCAACAGTTGATTATAATACTAAGGACTAGAGTAAATTATAAATGTTCTAGTACGAGTTGACGTGCGAAAATAATTTTTCGGAGAGAGAGAAAGGGAGGGAGAAATCGAGAGGAGCCACATGATGTCTCGATATACATTGGTGCTCGTGTAGGTACTCAGAAGATCGATCGTGAAAGATCATCGTGTACAGAACAGAATGTCCCATCGAGGATGCTAATCGACCTGTACAGGTTAATAATAATGGTAATTAAATTAGGCAAAGCTTTAGTGACTCGACAAAATAAAATCCGTCGAATGCTGATATAAACATCACGACGGAATAAGAAATCTAAAGATATCTGTAATTTAAATAGATGTGTTACTGTGGGCGATTCAGCTAAATTATGAAAATATGAAAAAATATCAAATCAATAAATAAGGGCTAGTGGAAAATTGTTTAATAAACACGAAATTATTAACGCATCAACAACAGCGTTCGACTCTCATTTGTTAAATCTCGTGAGTCCTTGGAATTTTCATGAAAAAATATGTAATGTCAAAATTTTATAATAAATACACTACGAACTATTTGATTGTTTTATTAAAAACCGTGTTATCGCGAACGAGACAAATGTTCATTTTGCTTAAATCGTAGTGTTTATTACAATTAAAATTATTAGAATTTTTTATTTAGATTTAAATTATTTTAATTATAAAAGAGTATCGTAAAACTTAAAGAGACTCAGTAATGATTCATAGAATATTTGAATATGGAACTGCGCTTTACAGTCTTAGCCAATATGTGGTTATCAAATAATATTAGTGATTTTCTATCGCGATTAGAGTTCCTATAATAAGCGTTAAGGCAAATCGCTAAATATACAGCCAAATTAACGTTAAAACTGCAATTTGATAACACTGTAGACGATGTAGAAATTAGAAAGGAATATCAATATCATCGATCAGTAATTAAATAATATACTGATATTAATTTAAATATACATATATAACGTTGTCAACGATATAGAAAATAAGGCTAAACATATAAGACTATATGTACAGCGTTGTTTTATTAACTATTTAGGCAATTAATAAAAAATCGTTATCGTATTGGTTTAACTCTTGTTACAGGAACTCTAATCGCGATAAGCGTGATAAGTAGAGGAACAGTGTGAACATAGCATTTCTGGCACCTTTTGCCTGTTCATGCATTCCGATTGGTGGGTGTGAATTGGTGGCACGTACCTAGGCGAGCCCAACATCGTACGATAGATCGATTCGCGATGTCCAATGAAGGAGAAACTACTATTACATAGAAAAATATACGAGAATTCCTCGAGCAGATGCGAAACGTGCAAAAATAAAAGGATGGCGACAATATAACTGCTGACGTGACAATATAAATCGTCGGCTGTTCGATCACACTTAATGATCATAAACCTTGAATTTTATAGCATTTTTGGGCATCAATTTCGGAATATCAATATTTTTAGATTAATTTATTTTCGTTGCATAAGCCAAATTTTTTTCTTCTTTGCGGCTGATTTTTAGAATCAAAATTCGAATATTCGCGACCAAAATTTATTGTCATTCAATAGAAAAAAAAATATGTGTATTTATTCTTTTTGTTTCCTAATCAATGATAAATTGAAGAAGACTTTAGATTTTAAATTTTAATAATTTTTAGTTAGTATCGTAGAGATAAAACATCCTTAACTGGAGACAATAATCAAATCAAATTTACTATAAAAAAATTGTTTTCTTAAAAGGATAATATGTCAAATAATATGATAATATATGTATGCCGGACGCATAATTTGCTACTACAACGAATAGAAATATTTTCCAGAAAACGAGCATTTGAAGACGAGTGATGTGGAAGATCATTTTGGTCTTCGTGAAGACCATAAACCTTGTATAGTGTGGCGCGCGCTTAGCGTTTCTGACGGCTTATGACCGTCTGTACATTCCGATTGGTGGGTGTGAATCTATGGCACGTAAGTATGGCCACTGGTGCATTAAAGTTCGCCCGTTGCATCTGCTCGCGATGTATAATAAGAAGAAAGAGGGAACATTTGTTGCATTCTGAGAAAATTTTTGTAAAAAAAGGACGATTTAACAAATAGTTACAAAAAATATCAACTAGCAATACAAAGACAAATAGAAATTATTTAAAATAAAATAAAAATAAAAAATGAATGAATTGATACATAATTAAGTAAAAAATGGTAAAAAAATCAATTTATATGCTTGGCATTGACATATAAAAGTGAAAAAATAAAATTGACGCGCCTATATTAAAATTAACTTTAAAGCAAAGAAATAAAAGGACGCAGCTTTACGAAATCTGTTTACATGAAATTCTATGAAAGATTACAAACACCGGATGGAAACGAAAAGCGAACCATGCGCCCGTGTCTTTTTCACGATGACAAAGGGATTCTCGTAACGGGCACGGCCCCGCTAAGACGAATTTGTCGGGCGTGTGGATCGAGCGAGACGATACCAATTCTATTTGCATATGCGCAAGATCTTTCGATTCATCGCGTCAATCGCGGAAAAAACGCTATTAACATAAACAAATCCCTGCTTCGACGCATCGTCGTACTCGAGACACGTGGCGTAGTACTGACCGTTTCGCAATTGCCATACCGAATCCACGTAATTTCCCACTGTGTCTTTGTTTTCAACGATATGGCATCATGGTGTGACGTGTTAAAATAGGCTCGCAAAAAAGCTATAAATCAATTCCGTCGAGCAAACAGAAATCTAATAACAGAATAAATTTTTGGAGGAACTGTTAATTATATTCTCAATCATAGATTCGTCATTTAATCAAATAAAAGGCTGCTTGATCAATACAATATTATGAATAAGAAGATTAAAAATAGATTTAATGAAAGTATAATACAAAGTATTTAGCTTAGTCTATACAATTAAATTCCTTTGACATCGGAACGTCTTCAACTTGTTTAAAAATTCTCAATTTCGAAATGCATTGTATGCATAGATCTTTTTATTCAAATGACCCGCGCTCTTCCTCACGGTCACTCGCCCCGATCATTCGGGGCACATGACGCAATATCGAGTCCGTTGCTTTTTTTATCCGTACGAGAGATATTTCTACTTTTCTCCGGTTTAGAAAAATATGAAGAAAATGAGAAGAATTGAACTTTTTCACGATTAATTTATTTCAAACCTGAATTTCCATAGACGTGCCGAGACAAATATTCACCGCGCGATTCCTCCACGTATGTACATACCGCGATATTTTCGGCGCGACTATCATATCGACTTTACCATCGCAGAGAAAAGAGCTAGACGATTGTAAAATATATAAACATGAGGTCACGTAAATCTTGAATTTACGACAAAATGGACTATCGAGAGAGATGTGCTTAAAACTTAGCTCGATCCTTACGTTCCAAATCGAACGAGATTTGCCAGGATAATTATAACAGTAATTTGATCTAGAATATTCTACATGATTTTGCTTATCCATTATATATCGATCGTGCCCTTATCGTTAAAGATAGGTTGATGAAAAAAATAAAAGATTCAAGCACATACCCAATAGCTAATCGCTAGATCATCCAGATGTCATCCAAATCACGTATTAGAAGCACTTACCTGAAACAAAATGTTATATTGTTAATTAATTAACAATAATTGATCAAATCTGATGTAGCAGTCAGGACTGGGCTATTTGAAATATTTGTATTTGAAATACAATTTGTATTTTGTACTTTGTAATTCAAATACTAAAATTGCTAGTATTTTGTATTTCAAATACTTCAATGATACATTTTCCCAGTTTATAATGAACAAACAACTTTTGTTGGCTTTTTATAACCTTCTATGAGGAGGCATGCGATGTTAACATTTATGAGAAATAACTGAAGCAAATCAATTAATTTGCTCCGGTTCTATCGATACACCATTAATTCGGCCTTTACTTACGTTAATATAAAAGTTTTGATTAAATTCTAATTTTTTTCCTATGAAATTCAATTACAACTAATAAGTGCATTGTAACTTTCTTCCGCTCAGCCGGCTAAAAGCCAGCTCAAAATTTTTGCGCAATGTTGCAGCGCTTAGCTTTGTTGAGGAAATTTAATAATAAAAATAATTTAACACTAAAAAATATCGTAATTAAAAAATTGAATTAAAAAGTATTTTGTATTTCAAATAAAAAATTTGTATTTTGTATTTCAAATGGAAAAATTAAAAGTATTTTGTATTTTATAATTCAAATACTAAAATTGCTAGTATTTCAAATACTTTACTGATGTATTTTGTTCAGTCCCCTGATAGCAATTTATACAACATTTAAGGTATCTTAATAAAAAAAAAAATAAAAACAAGTGAGGACAGATGAGAAGGAACGACTTTCTTTGATTGAGTCGTTTGAAAACTGAAATTCTGCGGACATGTAGAAGAGCTAGCAGAACGGCTAGCAATAGCACCATACGCAATTCCTCGCGGCGCTCGACTTGACGACGGTATTTTCGGTGCGACTGTTATTTTGACTTTTACGGCCGCAGGCACCGGAGAACATTATCGGTGACATTTGTCCGCGCCGGACAAAACATGTTCCGGTCCGGTAGGATGACCCTAACGCCGCGCCTTTTGTCGAGCGAAAGGCACCCAGCCGACCCGGCGTGTCTTTGTCATTATATAACGCCATTGTGGCCGCACTTGCCCGGCGTGGAAGTCGACTATGCCTTTGCATATTATTAAAATGACGATGATTGTCATTTTTGTCCCCTCGCCCCCTCATCCCCTCCTCTTCTCGAGAGTGCCACTAGGCCCTCTCGCCTCCGTCTTCTCCTCGCCTACCCGCGGTCGTCGCTGTGTGCTGCCAGTGCTATGTGCCCTGGTGTGCCCTGGTGTGCCCTGGTGTGCCTGGCCACCGACACTTACACACACAACCTCCGTCCGTGGGCCCTGTGCGAGAGAGAAAAGGAGACTTTCTCTCTCTCACTCTTGCTTTCGTCCAGAGACGCAGAGACATGCGGAGAGACAGGGAGAACTCACAGAAATTCCTTCTCGTCCCGTTTACTCTCTTCTTTCTCTTGGTGCCCCGCTCATCGTAGCTCGCGCGCGCGCGAGAGAGTCTTGGCTTACTCCTACGTCCCTTTCGGCGTGTCATTCTCCCTCATACCGCCTCTCACTCGCTCGTCTCGTTCCTTACCCGTCCAACGATTCCCCTCTATTCGTCCAAAGGTTTCGCGCCGGTCTCTATCTTCGTCGTGCCGCGTCTTTCAGCGCGTGCAGAGGAAGGCTCATCATCATCGCGCGCCTCTGTTGGCCGACCGCGGACCGCGTATACCTGTGTCGTGCACGTCGTACACAAGCGGCGACAATAATCGTAACTTTCGTTGGCGATGATGCGCGAAACGATCGGCCGTTACGAACGAGCGAGACGAATTGACCGCGGGCGTTCGCCGACCTAACGTATCGTGTTTATTCAATTTCTCAAAGTTTATGTACTTGCATGACTCGGTCACAGTTTTTCAAAATTTTTATAGACATAAATAGATGAATTCAGTTCAAAATTAAGTATAGGGTAAAGTCGCCTATTATGGGACATGTTCCTAATATGAGGTAGCGAGATTTTTGCTACATTAATAAACGTATGTGTGTGTGTGGTTGATGCCATCACAATAAACTTATTATTCTTGGAGTGAAATCTGTTTAGTAGAAAATTCATTATTAGATTATGCGTGCAGTCGTCGAAAATTTTTTAAAAATTGAATATTGTTAAAATTTATTGAGATGAGTCTTTAAACCTTGTTTATTATAAAATAAATAAATATTTGATGATAAATTCTGCATGCAGTGATAAAGTCGTATTAATAGAAAAATATGGGATGTGATGATTTGCTTAATTATAAATATTAGATTTGGTGATCGTGAAACCGCAA
The DNA here is from genome assembly GCA_003595255.1 of Solenopsis fugax. Taxonomy (NCBI): domain Eukaryota; kingdom Metazoa; phylum Arthropoda; class Insecta; order Hymenoptera; family Formicidae; genus Solenopsis; species Solenopsis fugax. The sequence goes on from QKQZ01025476.1 coordinate 7,094, forward strand.
AGCGTGGAACTCATAATATGAGACACTCAAAAATCCCCATTTATTATTACGTATTCTGACTTCGAGAACTTTCTAAAATGCTATAATAAAGTTTTTCATTGAGGACTTTTGAATTATGAGGTTGAAAGTTATGGCCTTCAGCATTAGCACTGAGACTTTAAAATATCTCGAAGAGAATAGATTTTGGAGAAAAATGTTACGCACAAAAGTTTTTGAATATCAAAAGAGCTATTTGATTGGTCAACTAGATTTTGAGAATCTGGAGCCTAATTTGAACCTAGTAAGGTCCAAGTGGATAAGACTCATCTTATATAAAAAATAAGATTTATCTTTGTATCTCATATTAGGAACCCTTTTTTTGAATTAACGAAATCGGCAATTTTGATAAAAAATTTCATATACAACAAAGTATAACTATTATCGATTGCTAACTTTTGGCAATAAAACTTAAATATATTTACTATAATTTGGATATAAAAATAGGAGTTAATGGTATAAATTAAATAAATTATAAGCCTTTAAATAAAGGTATCTCATAATAGGCAACTTTATCCTATATTGAATTTTATTCAAAATTAATTTTGTAAAAGAGATATAAATAAAAGTTGCGAGAAAAGAGAAATTTATCAGTCTAATGAAAAATTAAAAATTATTAAACCCAATTAAAATCTCAATAATGTGACACAGTTGATTCTAAATAGAGGAGAAGAGGGTAATATGGCACCCATTTTCATTTCATTGAATAATTTATTAATAATCAATATTTTATATTGAAACTTGAACGATTATATTCGTCAAAGTGTTAACAGATTCTAGACTCAAAGTGATAAAATATTTATTACTTAAAATTCGTCGGAAATAATAGGGGTAACTATAATGTCCACAATAGTCATAATATCCCCTTCTCCTCTATAAATTTGAATAAATTTTATTAGTGACAAGTAAAACGAGATACTGATTTACACCTCGCGTATGAGAAGGCAAGAATTATTTTCGAGTAGTCGTTCGTCTGAAAAAAGGCAGACGAATAACATACACTTGATAAAAGGAACATTTGTCAAATGTAAACACGCGTCCTTAATAGCCGTCAGCTCGATGATTCGTCGTCGCCCGAATGGCCGACGGAAATTCATTGATAGCGGCCGGGACGCCGTGACGCAACTCCACGATTCTTTCGACGTGGACGTCCTCCATCGGTTCCTCGGTAAATTCGATACACCTGTGTGCCAATTGTTTTGACATGTGTCCCCATTGTGCGGCCTCTCCAGACGCGCAGACACATATTCACGCACGAGGACCCATTCGACCTCTTCGCGCGTCACAACGCGGACTATGCGGGTCGTACAGTCCGAGATCGAAAAAAAAAAAGAAAAGAAAAGGGAAAAGCGGCAACGCGAACGAAAACGCGAGAGAGAAAGAGACGAGGACACGGACCCCTCTTCGATCACCATCATTGTAAAAAAAAAAAAAGAAAAAAAACTAAAGAGAAGAAAGAGTCGAAACGAGGTTCGAAAACCAGGAGAGCCGAAAGCCGGCGACGAGCGATTCAATTTTCTGATTAAACAGCGTGTATAACGGTGCCGAATTTCACGACCTTGCTCGTGTGGCGAGAGATTTGGCAATTCTCTGTCCGACACATCGGCCTATGTGCGTCATAAACGCCGTGCGACGCACAAGCCGCAAGTCGTTCCCTTCGCATCCCTGTGTGCGCGACCCGACCACGATGAGAGAAGGCGCGCGCGATCTTTTTGGGCGCGTCCGCGACGACGACGACGTTGCGGGGACAGGATATAGGTTGTACGAGCACGGCGGAGAAAGTTATGGCTTTTCTATTGTCTCGCGCGGGTGCTTCGACCTGGCCGAGACGGCCGCTGTTGAATTAAGCGCCGCGACGAGGATGTGCCCCGTCTTATTCGAGCGAGGCGTGTAATGATACCCCGGTGTTAAAAGGTCGTTAAAAGAACTGCTCAACCTTCGTTCGCTCGTAATTAGGTTTATGATGGAAAAATTACAGAGCTAAGAACTCGTCTTCAATAGCTTCTATCAATTTTAACGTCTATTTGAAAATTTTCATTTTCGACAACGGACTTTTGATAACGAAGCGAACAATTGCAGTTTTATTTAATTTGTGGGATGTAAACTTACTTGCTATCCTTTTAATTTCTTTAAACGATTACAATCACGCACGGAATTGAGATTTCATTGACGTTAGTTTTTTTTTCAAAGGCTATTACTACAGCGCAGGTCGTTCTCTCGACCGGCGTCCTCCTTTTTTTGCTGCCACGACTGTACAGGTGGTCAGTTGCCCCGACGAGGCCCGCATCGTATGGGACAGGTGAGGGCCAATGAGATAAATTCGATCTGACCCTCATGACCGGAGGGTACATTAAAACGCGTAATTATGCAAATCTCCGACGCGAAGTCTCTGGCGGAAACAAGGTCGCACGCCGAACGAATCTTTGTTGTTGCGCGAGCTCTTTCATAGACGCAGATCATCTTAAAGATGTACCGGAAATACAGTCCTTGCAAAATAAATAAAATTTAGAAACGTATTTTTAATATTAACACTTTAAATAAACTGTATACATATGAAAGTTGTGTGAATAAAATTATATTTTTGTTTAATAACATATTTTTATAGTTTACATACTCTGTTATTAAAAATTAAATTATTTTTTATAACATTGAGAAAAATTTCAATTTTTTTGTGTAAGTACTTTAAATATTCAAGATGATTTATACACAGTTTTATTGTGATTGTCTGTTTAGTTATTTTGTCAATAAATAAATAAATTTTTTTCTTTTACAGAACTGATCTCTGCATTGTAAATAATAAAGTAGGGTAAAATTGCCTATTATGAGATACATTTTTTTAAAGGCTTATAATATATTTAATTTATACCATTAACTCCTATTTTTATATCCAAATTATAGTAAATATATTTAAGTTTCATCACCAAAAGTTAGCAATCGATAATAGTTATACTTTGTTGTATATGAAATTTTTTATCAAAATTGCCGATTTTGCTAATTAAAAAAAAAGAGTTCCTAATACAAAGGTTTTTTTATATGAGATGGGTTTTATCCACTGGACCTTACTAGGTTCAAATTAGGCTCCAGACTCAAAATGTAGTTGACCAATCAAATAGCTCTTTCGATACTCAAAAACTTTTGTACGTAACATTTTTCTCCAAAATCTATTTTCTTCGAGATGTTTTAAAGTCTCAATGCTAGCTGAAGGCCATAACTTTCAAACCTCATAATTCAAAAGTCCTCAATGAAAAACTTTATTATAGCATTTTGGAAAGTTGTCGAAGTCAGAATACGTAATAATAAATGGGGATTTTTGAGTGTCTCATATTATGAGTTCCATACTTTGCGGTTCATGATCACCAAATCTAATATTTATAATTAAGCAAATCATCACATCCCGTATTTTTCTATTAATACGACTTTATCACTGCATGCAGAATTTATCATCAATATTTGTTTATTTTNAAATATTTGTTTATTTTATAATAAACAAGGTTTAAAGACTTATCTCAATAAATCTTGACAATATTCAATTAAAAAAAACTTTTTTTTCGATGACTGCACGCATAATCTTATAATGAATTTTTTACTAAATAGATTTCACTCCAAGAGTAATAAGTTTATGATGGTACCAACCACATAAGTTTATTAATGTAACAGAAACATCGCTACCTCATATTAGGAACCTATTCCATAATAAGCGACTTTACCCTATTTAAATTTCAGATTTTTTTCATTATTTTTTATTTCATTATTAATTATATTTTCATTAAAGTACAAGTCTACTTCTTATTGAAATAATTTTTTATCCAGATAGAAAATCGTCGCCAAATTTTTTGTACTACTTTCAAACGTAATATAAAACAATCTGCAATTTTTTAATAATTTTCTTAATGTTTCGAGAAGCATCCTACACATCCTTAAGTAAAAAAAATTTACGAGACAATGTTATTGAAATCTTACTTGTTAAATGATTAAATTTTTAAAACAAATTGTAAGAATGAAAAGAATGATTAAGTGCATTAAGTCTTATTAAGGCAAGATGGATTTTAATTCACGCAACATCCTTGTGCTGCGAATTTTGTGTAATATTTTGTAAGAAGCCGCGTGTATGAATTTTTGAGACAGATACAACGCGAAAGGGAACGTTTCGACAGGAACATTTCGTCGAACTCGTGAGCGCCCGAAACAAAACCGTACAGCAGCTAGAATAACACGCGCGTAAAGATGCACGCGGGCCAGATAAAGGTGTGGATAAGGAACAGGGCCAAGACGATCAGGGCGCGGGCACAATACGTCCGTTAGATGCAGGAAGGCGGTGGCGAACCTGAGCGAAGGAAAGGGAGGGAAAGAGAGAGAGATAGAACGGACCAGCGATCCTAATCTTTCTCGGGCCGGGGCCACGGCCGAAAATTCAATTAAACTTTTGATATACGGGCGAAGCACGCCGGTTCGCCGAGCGCGGCTGTGTAAACGAAAATTTCGCAAGCTTCACGTACTTTCCTTGGCCGATTCGACCGCCCGATGGGATCATCCGCAGACACGTTGCCGTTGTCGACTCCTAAAACGATTAAGCCGCGGCGAGTCGCTCGATGCGAGGGCACCACCGTGACCTAACATTCATTCTAACGCAGCTCGGTCCAGCCTCTCTGAATTTCCGTCCCTCGAGCGCGGTATCTAAATCTATAGAGCAGACCCGGAAGAGGGCTAATAGAGATTTCTTTAGAAACCAGGAGAAACAGAAGAATGTAAAAACATTCTTAAAATAAATACAAAAGGGATGTACCAATAAAACAGAAATATTGATAATTAAACAAAAGTACAAGAGAAAATAATGATAATGATTAAGTAAGGATTAAGTTACATAATATTTCTGCAGCTTTTAGATTTTCTATTTTTATCATATATTTCTATAGTTTTAAAAAAATCGCTTTTTTCAAATCGCTGGAAAAAAACCAGAAAAATTTCGGTTTTTTCCTGAAAAATTGCTTTTTTGCGAAAAATTGTTGTTTTTGCTATGTAAATGACATGCTACCTAAT
>QKQZ01025505.1:0-12502 GCA_003595255.1 Solenopsis fugax
ACGCGAGGGCGAGATCTCCGGGGACGCCCGCCTGCCTGCCCACCCGTCCGTCCGTCCAGCCGACCAACCAACCGAGCCACGAGCGTTCGCGATGACGGTGCATCACCTCCGCGAGATACGGTGGAGGTTATGACTACGTGCTCTCGTGGATGGTCGTCCCGTGCGTGGACGCGAACGATTTACGGCCGCGAGTACACAACGTCCTTCATACATGTACGTTCGGCGAGGGTGCTCGGCCGACGTTAACGGAACGTCGCGATTAAACGTCGCGACGCCGCGTCTTTCCTCGCAAACGTGGTGCGCGGAGAGCGGGTCAAGGAAAACAGTGTGGCAAGTTGGCAACGACGAGTCATTGCGAGCGCTGTGGTGCTTACAGGTAACCCGTTTTGACCCGGTCGCGCAGCAAGCTACAGAGAAAGGCGGAAAGGAGACTCGGGGACTCCGGTCGCGCCGCTCGGCGCTCGGGGTGCCCGTGGAAAAGAAGGCCGAGCAGGAGGCTCGGCGACGAGGGCAGCAGCCAGCTCTCGCCGCGGCATTTCCGACGACATCTCGTCTCGGCGCATCGCGTTATTCGCGTTGCGTCACTCGTGCCCGCGACGCCATTTTCCAGAGTTGTAAGTGGCGTGACGCTAGCCGACAGTGGCGAGACGTGACTCTAGTGTCGCGTGCCGCGTATTGCCGCTTGCTGTCGCCACTGCGCCGCGACGATCCGTGCCCGTTTGAGAGTCCACATCGTCTTCGATCACGGGTGGATTGTATACACACATAAATGGCGGCTGACGAAAGATGGTATTTTACGAGAGAGCAGCTTGCAAACACGCCGAGTCGAAAATGCGGCATCGACGCGGACAAGGAGCTGAGCTATCGGCAGCAAGCTGCGAATTTCATTCAAGATATGGGACAACGGCTCGTAGTGTATCCTTTTCTTCACGTATGCGCGCCATTCAGTCGCGTTCTTTATCGTACGCTTCTAGATTGCCCATCTCTCCCCCACCCCCCCACGAATCCATGGCTCTACGCGTCTCGGGCAGACTTGACATTTGCCGGGCATTCGCAACCAGTGGCGAGTGTCCAGGTACTCTTCGCGGGAGTACATCCGAGACGCGCACAGCTCTGATCTCCGCTTCACGCACGTCCCTTTGCCCCGCGTGGCGCGGACATGGATGACACATGCGGGGAATGGAGGATTCACCATATTGGACTCTTTTGTACAGGTACCGTAAACGCGATTTTGATCAATTTCCCAACAGCGAGGAGGCTCGGCTGCTCAGGGATGCGGTACCTGGAGCGACATGTGTAAGTGTTGCTCGAAGCGCACGTGTTTATGCGTTTATACATTTCTTTGATGGGAACCATCTCCCATCACAGAATGTCGCAAGAGAACGAAAAGAAAAGATTAAATATGACTTTGGATCCTGAACATATCAGATATTTAATACTATTTATATTTACTACCTCCATTTTGACATGTTTCTTATCGATCGAATTTCAATCTATCTTGGAATTTCTCGCATATCCATATACAAAGTATAGGCGAACATGTCTAGCTCTGGCAATGAGTCGTGAGAACTGATGGACGATGAGATATAAAATGTGAAGAGGCAACCAATGTAGTACTATCTTTGTAAACCATCTCGTGTGGTAGTACAATATATAAATAATTTAAAAATGTGTAGATTTTGTATTGCAGTACAAAAGTTTTATTTAAAACTTTTGCAATCTTTAGAAACTCTATGTCTGTTTCTTTATACCTATTCTTATGAATGTTTTTTTTTTTGTTATATTTTGCAAATTGTGTGTAATATCTCAATATTTTTCTTAATTTGGATCTTTTTTGAAAACTTGATAAGAATAATATGTATACATTTCAAATTTTAATATTTTTCTCCAATCATTAAATTAAACTGTTGGAAGGATGAAGGAAGAACTGTTGTCTGCCCTCATTAAATCAATTTCCTACACGATTCCCAGTGTAATCCCCTGAGAGTGATAATCTTAATAAATTATTTTACATATAAAAACTATTGTATCTTCTATCTTTTTTAATCTTACCATTTAATCTAATTATATGAAATTTCAAAGTAGAGTAAATTGTTTTCTGTTATATTTTTTTGTGTTTTTACAAGATCTCGAAAGAATGTTTTAAGTATACTTCAATTACATTGTAATTTGATGGAAAACTTTTTCTTTAATTATGTTTACATAGATAGTACATACAGGTACTGTGAAATACAGAAGCGTTACAGACATGTACACTTATGAACTTTAAATTTTGAATTTTTATAAACTCGGATAATCGCTTGAAATCTAATGTATACTGCAAAATATATCTAATGTATAACAGAATATTTCAACATTACAAAAATTAAAGTATTTCAACTCTATCAGAATATTTTGTCATTGCTCAATAATTGTAATGAACATTATTTTGTACAAAGAAAAAAAATAATACCTTGTTTTTACAAAATAGTCTGTTTTATATACTTAAACAATAGAAAATATAATACCAAATATTTTTTAATCACGTTTATATACGCTGATTAGAGTAAAATTGTTTACGGTACATATGACATGAAAGATTCCAATATAATGGAATCCTCTTATTTTCCGCATATTGTCTATTCATGTGGAGTTTGCAATGACTCTGGTCCTTTTAAAATTATTATGAAAAGGATAAGGCATATAAATATCTTTCTTTATTCATTATATATAATTTATAAGAGATACAGCAAAACTAAAGATTACAAAAATATTCTTAATTGCAGCATTAAGGCCCATGACTTAACTTTAAATCCGGTTTAACTTATTTTCTGTCATTTTTAATTCTAAGAATTAAGAAAAGGTATAGAAAATAAATTTAGGAATATTATAAAATTTTTTGTTCAATGTGATTCTTCATAAGACTGATAATATGCATGCAAAATATATGTATAAAAATAAAATATGACATCCTTAATCTTGAACATTTTATCCTGCATATGTATTATATAATTTTGTTATGCAAAGAAATTTCTGTGAATACTGGCTATTTTCCTTAATAAAAAAAAAAAACAGATCACAATTGTGCATCAATACAGCCATAGTATATATGCATCGATTCTACGTGTTCCATTCACTGACGCAGTTCCACAGGAATGCTATTGCTGTGGCGGCGCTCTTTCTAGCAGCAAAAGTAGAAGAGCAGCCAAGGAAACTGGAACATGTTATCAAAATGGCATATATGTGTCTCCATAGAGATCAAGCGCCACCCGACTCCAGGTCGGAGGTAAGAAGTGATTTAAAGATATTTAAAGTTGCTTCAACAGAAAGCTTGTGTTTCTGTGTGAACATAAGTTGCATAAAATATTATATTTTATATATTTAAACAATAGTAAGTGTTACTTTTTATACATTATATTTTTACATATTACACATATATTTTTAATATCTATTCTATTACTTAGCGTAATCTATGGACATATATGAATGCAGATGTTCATAGAACTCTAAAAGTCTAATGCATAATGAAAAGCACAGGCAATAGCAACAAGGAATAAGGAACAGTCCAATATATTAAATGAGGAAAACATATAAAGCATTCTTTGTTCAATATATTGAACTGTTCCTTATTCTCTGTTGCTTGTGCTTTTCATTGTGCATTAGGCTTTATAGAATATAAAGTGCTATATGACACTTGGGTTTTAATTGATATATTGTTACTTGCAGCAATTTCTTGAACAAGCGCAAGACCTGGTGTTCAACGAGAATGTCCTGCTACAGACACTAGGATTTGATGTTGCCATTGACCATCCACATACTCACGTTGTTAGATGTTGCCAATTAGTTAAAGGTACAGGTTAGGTCTTATTAGTATCATTATAGTATCATTATATCGATGTAGAGTTATCAAACGTCCTACTTTAGGTCAAGTCTTGCAAGTTGATCTTTGATCTTTCATATTGTTATCTGTGAATGAAAACAGTAAATGTTCTACTTTTATAGTTTTGAATCTTAACTCTCCAATATTAATTTATTAAAATATTAACAATTTAGAATTTGTTTTATTACGTAAAATTTTATATGTTAAAAATAAAATAATTAAATATATATTTTATACAAAAGAAATATGTGAAAAGGAAATGAAGGAAATGTTATTGAGTCTTCGTCAATTATATTTTTACTTGCTCCGTTTTTTTGTTTAATCCTTTTTTTACTGTTCAAAGTTTTCAAAAAAAGTCTCAAGGAAAAATTCAAGATTATTTTTTAACATATTTATTATATTACCGAATAGTTTTATTAATTCAAATATTAAAATCTTCATTTAATAAAAATTTCCTTTATTTCAAAGAAATTTGAGAGTGAAATTTCGCTTGTGAGAAAAGAAAGCCCAGATTGCAGAAGGAGGATTAATATATTTTAATAAAATAACTAACACAATTACAGCGCTGCTATCCTGCTTAAATCAGTTTTTAAATATTTTTTTTTTGTTAGTCGAAAAATTATTTGTCAATTTCATTGTGCTATCATAGATATCTCAACTTTATTTAATTTCTGATCTCTTTTTGTATTGTATCTTTCATTTTTTTTCCTTACAAACATTCAAACTATGTCATGAAAAGAATTTGTTTATGTTAGGACTGTTGGACTATCTAATGATAAACTGGGAAAAATAAAACTAAATTTTTTTGGAGATATTCGACCGATTAATGTAATACATACAAATTGAAATAAGAAAAGCCTTCTACGGTCGTCGCTAGATCTTCGTGCTATGTTTATTTGTGTTACTAAATTTTTTTACTTAAATGCTTTGAAAAAATATCACGTTTGGTTACTATTTTTTGATTATTTTAATGCCTGAAAGATTATTTTTTATACAAAAAAACAATTATTTCACTTTTTTGGTCTAATGATTGGATGACAACGCTGTGATTAAAATTTAAAGAGAATTTAACTTTTTTTACTTGTGTCCTTTATTCAGAGATTGTCCTCCTTTATTATGATATTTAATAACTCTATATCAATCTATAGAATTGCTATGCTTTGATGAAAACGAATGAAAATGGAATCTTTTTGTTCTAGCGAGCAAGGACTTGGCTCAAACTTCATATTTCATGGCATCTAATAGGTAACTGTTTTTACATCACTATTTAATGACAGTATATTTTAAACTTTTTTTCTGCAAAAGATTATTTTTTGCCAGTACGTAAAATGATAGTCGGTCTGGAAATTTCACGGATATTTCATCTTCAAAACATAGGATAAAAGTAAAACTATACATGGAAAAATCAGGAAACATATAGAAAAGATCTATTTTTTAATTTTTTTAAAAATAAGTTCAAGTAATTATAAAAATAAGTTCACTTTTTGACAAATAATGAATTTCTGTTTCACATAGTTTTCATACAAGAATAAGTCGCCATTTTCTATATTCTTGTATGACTTTTTAAACAGATATTCAAAATAAATAACGATTTTGTTCGCATAGATCTCTATATGCATACAGTTGTTTTATAAGATTTCTTTTTTTTACAGTCTACACTTAACTACAATGTGTCTGCAGTACAAGCCGACAGTTGTCGCTTGTTTTTGCATACACCTCGCATGTAAATGGTCCAATTGGGAGGTAAGAGAAATATATGTTCCCTAAATATCCGCGTAAGATTCGTTACAGATTGCTGATTACAATCAAATACAAGTGCGATAACAATCGTAATATAAAAGTTATAAAATAAATTCGGATTTATACGTATGTGCGACGCACAGTTTAGAATTGAAAAATGTTTTTAAATATTGATGTACAAATATTATTAAGCTCCACTTTGAAAATGGCATTTCTTCTTCTATTTGTTTAATAATTGCTTTTTTTTTCATGCATAGATACCACAAAGTACCGAAGGGAAACAATGGTTCTGGTATGTAGACAGAACTGTCACATCGGATTTACTTCAAGAACTAACAAATGAATTCCTCCACATATTTGACAAGTGTCCCTCGAGATTAAAGAGAAAAATTTTAAGTATCTCTGCAAATCAGAGCCCAAGTACTCATCATCCGAGTCTGTCGAATTCTCCATTTGTAAGTAACTTGTATCTACGAATGTGATTCTGTTTCCTTCTTGTTTTTAGCTTATTCCGTGAACAAACTAACTCGTATCTCTCTCTTTCTCAGGATACCGAGCCGCGTAAAATATCTCCAACTCCATTAGATGGTGCCGCCGCCGCTGTTGTTGCCCATTTCAGTCGGTCTCATCACGCGGTAGAAGGTGCCGCTGCTGCCCATTCGAGCCGTTCTCATCACGCAGCGGAAGGCACCGCGGGTGCTCCTGCTGCCGCCGCCGCTCATTCCAGTCGTTCCCATCACGCGGTGGATGGTACCGTTTCTACCTCTGCCACCACTGTTACTGCCCATTCGAGTCGCTCTCATCATGCCACAGACGTTACCGCTGCTCATTCCAGTCGTTCTCATCATGCTCAGCAGGAGAAGCAGGAAGAGAAGAAAACCGGAGTTATCGGAGGATCATCGAGAGGCACCGCAATAGATTATCGAGAGTATCGCGAGAAGAAGGAGCGAGAACGTCTAGAGCGGGAGAAGGCAGCCGCTGCTATCGGCCATATCACCGATCCTAACAAGCCTCACCATTCACACCATCATAAACAAGTATCGAATGCAAATATGCCGAGCAAACATCAGATCTTGTCTGTGCAAAAGGGTATTAATCTTCATCATAATCATCATCATCGACCGGACATGAAGGTAGGCCAACCGGTGCCGCAGAGACACTCGACTGGTAGTCAACCTAATCGTGATCCCAGTAGACAACGATTGTCGAGAGAGCATAATGCCGGCATGGCCAGCACAAGTGCCGGTATAGCACACTCCTCGCATTCTCATGCCAATTTAGATAGTTCCTCGTCCGAATCTTTACCTCATAGGTCGGACAGTGGTGTCGTACAGGATTCCACATCCTTGGCGCATAGTAGTTTGCAGGAAAAGATGAGTAATAATAATCACACCGGACATAGACTGAACGCGCTCGATAGCAAGCATCAGGCGCATGATAAGAGAATGTATCGAGGAGAGGATCCAAGGCTCAAATCCGCTAAATATGCGGACATTAATAGAATTGAAAATCAACGACGAAAAACAGAGACGCTGGAGCAGAGATGTGAGGAGGTGCGAAAATTGATTGAGAAGCCATTGCCGCCGCCGAAGCAAGCGGACATACCGTATCTGATCAACGCGCAGCAAAAACAGCAAACGCATCACGCCAAGTATAATCAACAACAGCAGCAAGACAAAAGTAGCTCATTCTCGGGTGATATGAAGCACATGATAACTGCTAACCAGAACGCGCTTCCGCAAGGCACGTCACCAAGCGCTTCGTCATCTCAGAAGTCTGCACCTGTAAAGGTGCAGATGTACAGTCAACATGCGCAGGGTGTATCCCAGATCTTGAAAGATACTATCAAAAATGGCAATTCTCAGTCTTGCTTGAGCACATTGAACAACATGGATGATACGAAATTAGAGAAACGATCGCGATCAATGATGCACGAAGAATTCGCTGAAAAAAATTCTGTCGACGTTCAACAGAGCAACCTGCATACACCACCTGGCAAACACAGATCATTGTTCAGCCCAGAGACGCCAATCGTGACCAGAGAATCGCATGCGCAAAGCTCAAGGCCTAAATCGAAACAGAAGACACTACCCTCCGCAGCTACGAAGATGAAGGAACGCGTGTCACCGTTTGCGAGTTCTCCAACTCTGCAAGACTCGATAAAACGACCGTCCAACGATGGCGTGCATAAGAGGACCCGTGCATTGAGTATCGGCGAAAACGAGCCGGTGAAGAAAGATATTAAGACGGAAGATACAGCCAGTTTGGAGGCGATGAAGATGCTCGGTCGCGTGCCCGAACTGATCCAACCGATACGCGACAATCCGTTGTCGTCAAATGGTAGAAACAGCAGCGTGTCATCTGTCATTAATGATTTGAAACCGCCAGAACTCATTAAATTCGAGCCTGATCAGCCTCGCTTCAATGTTGTGATACAGCACAAAACCTCATCGATGAACGTGAACGCACTGACTAATGGTATGGACCTCAACATAGGGAAACAAGAGCTCCCGGAACATCGTGTGAAAAAAGACTTTCTAGAGCATTACATAAAAAATAAGGAGCCAGGACACAGGGCTCCGGAACCAACGCAAATAAAGCTCGAATACACATCACCAAATGTCAACAAGTCCGCACAGAGTATAAGCGCGTTGCTCCAGGAGACACTGGCGCCGATGCCATCGCTGTTGCAGGGACTGCAACCTAGCCAATTACCTACTCAGCAGGTACATCAAGAACAATTGCAACATCAGCAACAGCAGCATCAGCTACAGTCCGTTCAGCATTCGTTGATGGATCATCAATTACCAGTGACTCAATGTTTGTCGATAGCAAGCGATAATTTCACGCCGATAGCTTCGACCGTAGATATCAGTGTTCTCTCCGACAATGTATCGATGACGCTGCCAAGCAACTTGGTGGAATTGGCAACGCCAGCAGCCTCCACGGTAACGATTGTTCCTCCGATCGAGGTAAAGAAATCGGAACACCATAAGAGCGAGAAGAAGAAAAAGAAGGAAAAACATAAGCACAAAGACAAGGAAAAGAGTAAGGAGAAACATAAACATAAACATAAGGATAAAGATAAGGAGAAACATCGTGAGAAGAAAGATAAGGAAAAAAGTGAGGAAACCCCAACGACGGCACCCATCAAAATTACGATCCCCAAGGACAAATTGAACCTCAGCACAGAAGCATCGCCAACCGTGGTCGGCGGAGGTCTTGGCTCTTCAGACAAAAATATATCACCGCAGAGCACAGGCCTGAAAATTAAGATTCCGAAAGAACGGCTCAAGGGTACTGATAGCGTGCCCACTTCATCGCCCGCGCAGCCACCGATGGTGCAGGGTCCATTAAAAATCAAGATACGTACCGATCTCGGCATCTCGAGGAGTTCCGCGGCACCGCCATCGACGTCATTATCGTCGTCGAACGGATCCTCGCACATGCAGTTCTCTGAATCATCCGCTAATGAAACGACGAGTCGGAAACGCGGATTCGATATGGGCGAGAATTCGGGCAGCAGTGGTCCCCAACCTACGAAGAAACAGGCATTGATGATACCCGCGACGGGTTACAGCCAGGGCCACCGACCCGGAGAACGGCAGAACGGCAGGCACTATAACTCCGGCAGCAATAATAAGGTACGTGGTAGAGGCGCCCGTCATCTTGGCGGTCGCGGTCCACCACCACATCACGCAGTTGCCGGTCAGCGCGGTAATATTGGTAGTCACTATCAACGGGAGATTTACGCGGGTAACGGCCGCGGTAGCCGCGGTCATCTATATCAGCAATCTTATTCCCATCATCCCTCGGCCGTTCGCGATGGATATGTGAGGGGGACTGGCCATGCTGACCAGGGCACGGATTCTTATTTTTATGCTAATTATCCAACATCAATGTTCAATGCATCCACCGGTTATATGTATGATTCCACTTATCAGCAATATTATCAGCCACAATCTCAATACTCTCTAATCTGGGAACCGTCAATGCTCTCAAATCTATATCAAAATCAAAATATGATCCAATCGGCTACGTCCACCCGGCAGGAGGACACAGGAGGACAATTATTACCTCCGCCGCCTTCTCAACCACCACCATCGCCTCCCCCCCTGCCGAGTGGGCCGCCACCTCCGCCGCCTCCACCACCTCCTCCGTCAATGTCGGAGTGAGACATCTTATTTTTGTTTTATATATACACACACACACACACACACACACATTTATAGTGTATATATCTTTTTATTGTATATTTACATATATATATTTTTACAGATATATATACAATATATGTATATATTTTACATATTAAGTATCGAGTTGTTTGGAAAGTTCGTACTGCGTAGCGCGAAACTTGACAAGCATTCAAAAATGATGTGCAATTTATACAAAAGTAATACATTTTGTTTGATGTTTTTAGGACCTCTAAAAGAGTGTCTACAAAGATTATTTTTGACTAATATTTTTATTTGATATTATCATGATTTTGTTATCAATAGTAGGTGATTTGCTAGAACATTTCGTCAGATGTTTCAGAGAAAAATTGTCGATTGTTTTTGAAATGTAAAAAATCACGCGCAGTACTCTCACCGATATCATTTCTATACAGTACATACCTTTTTTGGTTTATGTAGCATTTTTACTCTTACAATAGTTAAAGAACGATAAATGCCGAAAACATACGTTCTTATCTCACATTTTTTGAGCGCTGTTAAACAAATATAACTCGATAAATTTTACAAACAAGTTTTTATAAAATGATACTTAGGAATTTTCTCCTTTCAAGTTGTACATATTATACCGTAATATTATGAAAAAAGACAATCACCAAGAACATTAATATCGATATCTATTAAAAACTATTACTAAAGTTACTAAAATACTTTCCAAACAACCAAATGTAAAACTTATACACATAAAAAGTTATACATATATAAAGAATTTATTTACATTGTAGACTTTGCAACTGTAGATCAAGTTATTTAGATTATATGTATATACATACAAAATTTCTGTTCTTTTTACAAACCTAAATAACTTGATCTAGTTGCAAATTTTATAGTGTAGATTTCTTATTTTATGTATATTGCAAGTTATATATATATATAACTATGTAGTTACATATAATTTATATATATTTAGTAACAACACACAGAGTAGGAAGCGAGTGGGACTATATCAGGCCTTAGACATCCCTTTCTCTGTTCCAACTAAATTGTCAGGCCTAAGGCTATATTAGATCTAAAAATCTAGAGCTGTATTAAGTGGAAGGAAAAAAAACACTCGTGAAATCCGGTACATAATACTTGAACTGGAACTGACAATTTAATGGGAATCACAGAGGAAATATGACGTCCAGAGACAATCAAGAGTAATGACACACCAAGTAAACGTATAAATCCACCTGCTCACACTACTACTATTACTATATATATATAATTACTATATATATGTAATTGCATTATTTTTTATATATACACATATAGAGGGTGAGTTATTTTAATCAGCGCACGCAAATAACTTTTTTAGAATGCATTGTTCATAAAAATGTTTCCTACAAAAGTTGTAGGGTTCAAAGCGGGCCAACCGTTTGATGACCTGAAACTTGACCTTGAAGTCGGTTTTCAAGATTATTTCAAGGTTAACAAGTGTTTTTTAAATAGAAACCCGTATTTATGATTCCAGAATCTAATAGCTGATGTCAAGAGCTTTTCAAAACACTATAAGAAAGTTATTTTTCCTTAAGTAATTTTCGAGCTATGAGGCACAATTCGGAAAATTTACAACTCGGAAAATAATTAATAAAAAATAACTTCCTTATAGTGTTTTGAAAAGTTCTCGAGATCGACTACAAGAAAATGCAATAAAAGATATAAGGTGTTAGGGAAGTACCGGTACCCCTTATTATTTCGGAAATTATTAAAATCATTTTCAAATTTTTAGGTAGAAACTGTTATTTTTTTATTGAATTTATTATAGTGGATTTCGAGAACTTTTCAAAACACTATAAGAAAGTTATTTTTCAGTAAGTACTTTTCGAGTTGTGAGACTTGAAAGCTACAGTATACTGTAACTTTTAAGCCTCATAACTCGAAAAGTACTTAAGGAAAAATAACTTTCTTATAGTGTTTTGAAAAACTCTTGACATCAGCTATTAGATTCTGGAATAAAAAATACAGGTTTCCATTTAAAAAATACTTGTTAACCTTGAAATAACCTTGAAAATCGACTTCAAGGTCAAGTTCCAGGTCATCAACGGTTGGCTCGCTTTGAACCCTACAACTTTTGTAGGAAACATTTTTATGTACAATGCATTCTAAAAAAGTTATTTGCGTGCGCACATTAAAATGACTCCCCCTGTATATATGTGTATATATATGTATGTGCATATATATATATATACACATATATATATATATAAACACACATGTAACTTATAATATACATAAAGAAGGAAAACAAATCTCGCATCGTCGAAATGATAATGGTAATCAAGTTATTATTTCGACGATGCAATATTCGTCTTCCCTTTTTTATATATATATTATAAGTTGTAATGTAAGTTGTATTATATATAATTGTGCACGTTACATATATATACGTTGCCGTTTTTTTCTGTTTGGATATTTTCATTCTTTTTACCATTTCTTAGAATATTTAAATCAATGAACAGTTCATATCTGACGAAAAATAGCTCATCCAATAAATATTCTCTCTCTCTCTCTTCTTTTTTCATGTTTTCTTATTCTTTTTTTTCCTTGTAGCATTTTTTATTACATCAAAGTGCTCTGAAACCGATTAATTTCTATTCGCGTTTGTTTGAAAATTTGTATATTTGTAAATAATTATATATATAAATTATATATATATATATAAAATAATTATATGTATGTATATATG
>QKQZ01025540.1:0-12215 GCA_003595255.1 Solenopsis fugax
GGATCTCCTATTATATAAGTTATATCCAAGATATAAGTACAATATTTCAGGAATTTTCTAAGGGAATTACAATAGTCCAATGCCGGCGGTCTAAAGATTAAAAAAATTTTTTTATTTTATTATATTTTGTATTTTTTTCACTTTATTATTATACAATTAAAATGATTACAATTTTATTTTTTTTAACGCAATTGAAATTATAATAGTTTAAAAAAATATTACATATAAAATATTAAAAAGATTGACGAAAACAAAAAATAAAACAATAAAATAAAAATAAAATTTAAAAAACTAAAAAGACCTCTGTAATGATCAGAAATTCGTATCTGAGTGCCATTTTCTCCGAAGAGATCCGAACTCTGGTAATAAATCACAATCTTAACGTGATATAGAGGCTCAAGCTTATTAGTGACTAAATCAAATATATTTGGATTAAATTTGTGATCAAATCAAAAATATTTGAAATACAAGCTTATATTTTGTATTTCAAATTGAAAGATTGTCAGTATTTTAAATACTTTTTGAAATACAAAATACAAGCTTGTATTTTAAATATAATACTTTTTGTATTTTAAATACTTTTGATTTGATCACAGATTTGACTCAAACATTTGATTTAGACCCAGCCCTGCATTAAAGTTATCAAAAAGTGAAAAAAATATTTAATGGAAATTGGGAAGGGAATCCAAAAATGGCCTTGACTCCTCCTTTCAATTAAAAATTTTCTATCAGGATTAATTTACATTTGGTAGCCTTCTTCAATCTTTTTACAGGTCACAGAAGATAATTTGAGGGAACATTTTTCTCAATATGGTGAACTACAGGAAATAAAGATTTTAACTAGACCTGATGGCAAACAGACTGGAGTTGCGTTTTTGCAATATAATATCGTACAAAATGCAGCAAAGGCTATACATTATGCAAATCTGAAACCTCTTTTGAACAGACCTATGATAGTCGACTGGGCTGTCCCTAAAACTAAATTTTTGCAAAACAGCACAGATGTGGAATCCCAAATCAAAACTGAACCTATTGATGAAGATGAAATGCATAATACTGCAGAAATAGAAGTATCTCGTACAGAAAATAACGTTAGTGATTCAGATGCCGAGTCAGATAGGTATCTAAACGTTTATAAATTACATTAGAATGTAACGATGTTATTAGTATTGCGCTTAAATAACTTAAAATTATCTGGATAAAAATACGATAAATGTTAACGTACCTTAGATAAATATAATTTAAATTTATTTAAATAAAAGAACAATATATTTATTATATAATACAATAACAAGTCATACCGAATTAATGAAATTAACATTAAGGTTAGCAAACCTATGACAATCATAGCGGTTTTTAATGTTGAATAATAATTTTTAATTTTTACAATCTCTTACTTTTATAATCTCCTAGGTATGCCTAGTCGAATTGATAGGATGTCCGCACGGAATCGTAACTGAGGTGTTGTTTTTTCGTAATAAAATTTTTTAGTTTTTCCGGGGAGAGGGGATCTTATAGATGCTTCTAAAGCATTAATATTACATATTCTGGCTTCATGACTGTGTTTCAAGTCTGATGAATATGCGGCGTGCAGTTTGAATAAGTTGGAGATTGTAAAAATTAAAAATTATTCATCATTAAGAATCTCTGTGACGGAGGCATACCTGCTAACCTTATATTCAATATATTCATATTCAGGGATGAGAAGAAATGAGCAAATAACGTCATTACTTGTTGCTCGTTATTTTTTCATAATATTTTTTAATAATTTGATAATAATATTACAGTTTTTCATAATAGTAATGGTGAGGCCAGGGTTGGAATAGTCATTTTTGACAGCCAACTCGTTATTATATATAGTACTCATTGAAAAATACTAACTTGTAACATTTGTTATGTAACGAGTTAAAGTAACGCATTACTTTTTACGTTACTTTTGCTCGTTACGTAACGAGTCAACTAACGAGTTACTTTTTTCAATGAATAATGCATAATGACAACAAGTGATTTGTTAAAAATGTTCTCCAACGTTATCATTATGAAAAATTGTAACGTCATTACCAAATCGTTATTATAAAAAAATAAATCCAGCAAACAGAAATGGATTCAAAAGATCAAGAATTTGGATTCGGCAATGACCACACGAATTCATTTCTATTCAATTAAAGTTTAAGAATTCTTTATATCCATGAAGTGAGATTGAAATTATGGAATTTTTATTTTTTTCAATCCAAAAGAGTTATACGGGCTACATAATCCATTTTAATTCATGAAACGGGAATGAAATAGTGATTTTTATTTTTTCAATCTAAAAGGAGTTTTCCGGATTATCCAATCCATTTTAATCCATGACGTAGGATTGAAATGACTTAATTGCAGTATTTTAATCTAAAATGTATTCAAATAAATTAAAATGGATTACAAATTTTCAATCCATTTCCGTTTCCTAGGAAATTAACGATAAAGTAACGATGAAGTAATGACTTGCCATCCGTTCATATTCTTATTTTTTAAAAACAAGAGTTCTTCAAATAATTCAATCTGACAAAAATGTGTCTCTTTTGATTTAAATCAATATGCTAATAAAAAACAAAATTAAAAATATTGAGGGAATATATAATTTACATTATAATGATTGAAAAAGTTCCTTGCAAAAGTTTTCGGACCACTTATAATTTTGAGATAATTTTTAAATTGTACTACTATTTTCTGATTTGTGCAATTTGTTGTTCAAAAAATTTTTTTATTAAGATAAATACTAATTTAAGAATAGTAAGAAAGTTGAAAGTAAAGACAATAATAATAAGAAAAATAATAAAAATAATAAGAAAGTTGAAAGTAAAGACAATATTTTGTACTCGCTGTTGATACTAACTTAGATAATTTGAAAAAGATGACACTTCTAAGGTAAAGATGAAGGTAATGTACATTTTAATAATCTAGATAAAGATGAGATAAAGCTATTTAGAAAATTATCTAGATAATTTTATATCGATAATGGCGTACAACTGATTATTATTTAATATATTATATTAAATAGTGTTTGGCAACAAGTGAGAGAAAATTTAAAATGTGATTCTAGATTCTAAAATAAGCTAATTACACTGGTCGACACCATTTTGGCCTTAAAATAAACGAAGTTGTTTCTGATAGATTTTGATGCGCTGATTACGAATCTGGCCGCGAAAATGTCGTATCACGTCAAGTTATTGAGGTATTACTTAAAGAATAACTTAAAGGTACAAAAAATGAGGTTTTTGGCCATTTTCAAAGACTTATAAAATGTCTAACAATTTTTTTTCAGCATCCAGCCGGATGTCAATCATTAAAGTGTTATTCTTACCCTTTCTAACGCATATACGATTGCTATGATCCGACTTTTTTCGCTGAAATAGAGCAAATTTAATTTTTTTTGTTTTTTAACCTTTTGTGGATTTTTTGTATGTTTTTGTAACCGATTGTTTTAAAAATTGTCTTCAAATTCGTAATCAGCGACCAGAAAAACCTTCGGATACAAATTTTCAAAACAATCGGTTCGATACAAATAAATGTGACACAAGAGGTTAAGTTTGCTCTATTTCAGCGAAAAAAAGTTGGATCATAGCAATCAAATATGCGTTGGAAAGGGTAAGAATAACAATTTAATGTGACATCCGGCTGGATGCTGAAAAAAAAATTGTTAGACATTTTATAAGTCTTTGAAAATGGCTAAAAACCTCATTTTTCGTACCTTTAAATTAGAATATCTCAATAACTTGACGTGATATAACATTTTCGCGGCCAGATTCGTAATCAGCGCATCAAAATCTATCAGAAACAACTTCGTTTACTTTAAGGCCAAAAAAATGTTGAATTTTTGTCGACCAGTGTTATCAAGAATAACAAAATTTTCACTAAGGTTTTATTTTTTAATTATAATTTTTTAAATATTTACATACATCAGGAGGGCATTTTTTAGATTGATATTTAAATATTCAAACTTACAAAATGAAAAATAACAAAATTTTGGTGCAGACTTTGCCTTTTAATTAAAATATTTAAATATTTATATGCTTTAGGCATTTTTGCGTAAATATTTAAACATTTATAATTAAAAAACGAAACCTTAATTTCAATTTTGTTATTCTTGATTTTTGTCTTATTTTATTATATTATATAGAATCACTTTTTAAATTATCTCCTTTGTTGTCGAATGCTGTATATTTCATCAAATCTTTTAGTTTTTTTTCTTTCTAAATAATTTGTTCCTTTCTTTTTCTTTTGATATTTGTACAATTTAATTTTAGAAAAAATATAATGGACGATATAAAAGAAGAGGAAGAATTTGATGAAGAGAAAATAAAAATACACGAAGCAGAGGATACTGACAACGAAGATGAAAGTGATGACAGTAATAACGATAATAATGTCAGTGTTGTAATTGACAAATCGATTGTTAAGGAGCAAGAAAACAGTGAAGAAGAAGAGAATCATTCGAACGCGAAACATCCAAAGCGAGTATCTAATGATGTTAGCGAAGGAAGGACAATTTTTCTAAAGAATGTACCGTTTTCGGTTAAAAATGGTGAACTTAAAACGTACATGGAGCAATTTGGGTCTGTCTATTATGCTCTCGTGTGCATTGATCCTTTAACTGAATATTCTAGAGGCACTGCTTTTGTTAAATTTCAGGTAGGCTAATTTATCTTCATATGTATATTTTAGTGATCGACTATCCGAAATCGATTCAATTCTCTTTGAAATATGTTAATACATATAAAAGTCTCAAAAACATATTTTTTTATATCAGTTGTATGTGGGATCTAAAACTCCTGTCTTCTCGCCGCGGTCATATTGAAGTCGTGACGTCATAAGCGTGAAATGACACGTAATTTTGTGCGACGTGACATTTGTAAATAAAGAGAATTTGAACAAATCAGACTAATGAGATGGCTTTAAAATACTTGTAAAAATAGGTATCGACTATTCTTTTTCCGTCTAACAGTCAGTAAATAGTCGTAAAAAGCATGTAAAATGAAGGTATTCAGACAGGAAAACACACGGATAGCTATTGAAAGGAGTGAAAAATGTACTTTTATGTAAAATTTAAAGAAACTTTACTTGTGGCCCATTTTTACGAATTTGATAAATACGAGATAAGTCACATTTTTACAATGAAACACATAATAACAAAATGACACGCATAACAACATTTCACTGTCAATCTCTCACGTTTCATGCCTATTAATTCTAATTTTGTCCGCGACGGAATGTCGCTACCGTCAACGCGGAGTTCTCGGCTGAGGCGGCAGGAACTTTAAGGGCTAAAACAACTTCTCATAAGTGATGATTATATTTGATTTCAAGCAATTACCAACAATGAGATATATATAAAACGATACACGTAAAAAAGTGTTCGAAACAAAATTTTTTATGGTTTTTATAACTGTGTACTTTATAACTGTGTATTTAGATTTTCTAATAATCTTATATATTATATAATCTAATATTTTAAAATATTTCCATCTTCCATCGCTTTGGGAAATTATTTTATCTCTTAAAACTCAAATTGGGCCGATAAAAAAAATACGTGTCTCTTAGATTTTTGTGTTTAAGAACCAGTGTTGTGTTTAGTAATTTAAAATTGTCTAGATAAAAATAAGTTACACAATTTTAATCATCGTAAAATTGTAAGTATATCAACCAATCATCATTAAGCGTTCTGAACACCTAATACAGTAATTTTGATTGTGATCGATTTTATGGTCTTACGATTACGATTAAAATTTTTGTACGTTTAAAGCCTAATAACATAAAATTGTAGTGAATATTTAATTCACATTATAATGATTCTCTGACAAAGTTCTTCTTAAAAGTCCTCCCTTTATAATTTTAAAGTCATTTTTACTCTGCGCTACTATTTTTTGATCTATGCCATCTGTTGTCATCACTTAAAAAAATTCTTTTAGGATAAATGGTAACTTAAAAGTTGAAGCTAAGGATAATACTTCATATTCGTTGTTTACATTAGTTTAGATAATTTGAAAAAGTTAACACTTTTTTTTTCTAATTGTAAGATAAAAACAAACATAATATACATTCTAATAATCTAGATAAATATATGAAAAAGCCATTTCTTTATCTAGATAATTATACAACATTTTATATAATGACAAATATTGCTAACAACATATTTCAAGGGAAATCGAATCGATTCCGGACAGTTATGACCAGTCTCTTGTGAGACCTTTTACTTTAGTTTGTCATTATATGAGAATAATTACATGAGAAACATTTTATTGTAGCATGTTGAAGATGCCGAAAAGTGTTTGTTGGCTGAATTACGTCTGCGTGATCAAATAATCGAAGCTCACAAAGCATTGCATAGAAAAGAAGTTGAAGATAAAAAGAATTTTAAGGGACAAAAGATTAAAGATTCTAGGAATTTGTATCTTATTAAGGAAGGAGGTATAATGATTTAATTACAAAATATTATCATGTGTAAGGCAATTTTAACGTCACTTTTGACTACAGTTAAAATTGCCTTACACATGATAACAACGTTATTATTGACTTTCAGTTGTGCTGGCCAAAAGCCCTGCCGCGGCGGAAGTATCGGTATCCGATATGGAAAAACGTCTGAAATTAGAGCAATGGAAATCACAAATGTTGCGTAACTTAAATATGTTTGTATCGAGAGTGCGGCTGGTTATTCATAACTTACCTCCAAATTTTGATGATGCAAAACTCAGACAGCTGTTTAAAAATCACAGCGGTCCTAAGGCTATAATTAAAGAGGTAGTATTATTCTGAATAATATAAATGATGTTTCTTCAATGACACTTGAAATTTATATAAGCTTTATTAACTTTAGTCGAAATTTTTAAGGCGCGAGTTATGCGTGATTTGAAAAATGTCGATGCAACTGGGAAAGGAAAATCGAAAGAGTACGGTTTTGTTGCATTTACCACTCACGAAGATGCACTTAAAGCTTTGAGAAGTATAAATAATAATCCAAATATATTCTCCAAAAGCAGAGTAAGATAAATTTATTTTTGATTATTAATTATTTTTACTTTTTATAAAAGGTACCTGAGTTGAATAATGTCCACTTATACATTTTTTAAATTCTATTTAATAAAGTTCTTAAATGTAAAATTAAAAAAATCTATTTAAGAAGGACTTTCGACATTTAATCACGTAAATTTATATTGAAAATAAGTTGTATCAAGTCTGAGCGTTTTATTAAATGGTATTTGGAAATAATATTTTTTAATGTTTGAAATTTGGACATTTCGGCGTAATATATATTATAATAAGACTAACAGAAAGACGCTTAAACAAGCATTTTTGTGTAGCGTAATTGGTAAGACTATAGGCTAGTATTTTTTTTAATTGTATAATATGTACATATATATTATTTATAATATACTGAAAAAAATATTTGGTACACATATGTTTTGATATTGCTTTTTATGTTCTATGACATTTCTATGTTCTATGAAATAGTGGATATAATCCTGCGAATATAATTTCTATACTTGGCAATTCTCTTTTTGAGCTTTTTGTCTGTTTGTCCAATCTATGATGTATCATAGTCGTTAGATGATATCTTGTATACCGCATTCTTTATGGAAAAGATTGGAATATGTATATGTTATCTATTTGCATTAGAATAATCATGTAAAAATTAATATGTACCAAAATATATAGAAGTATTTTTTTATGTATATTAAGTAATAAACTTATGTATTATAGAACTACATATTATATAATTGAATACATATTATACACTACATATTAAATAATTTATAAAAATAAAAATAAAACAAAGTCCTGCCGTGTGGTATTGAACCAGTGATCTTGTCATTAGCGGTTCATCGTCTTCCATCTAACTGCGCTACATGAGATTGCATATCAAACATCTTTCTCTTATAATTAATTTTATAACGTATGATGCTAGAACGTTCAAAATTTCAAGCATTAAAAGTACTATTTCCAAGGACTATTTAACAAAACTCGGACATGACAAAACTTATTTTTAATGTAAATTCACCACATTGAAAGAGATAAAAAATCCGTGAAGAGTCTTCTTTGTTCTTTCTTTGTCAGTCTAGATACTTTATGAAAAGTAAAAATTCTATTTAATAGAGTTTTTAAAAATAGAATTTTAAAAACTCTAATAAAGTTTTCAAAAAGTTTTAAAAACTATTTAATACAGTGTAAAAGAAATTAAAGCTCCTGTCTACTCGCCGCGGCCATATTGAAGTCATAAGCGTGAAATGACACATAATTTTGTCCGATTTGCCATTTTTAAATAAAGATAATTTGGATAAAACAGACTAATCAGATGGCTTTAAAACACTTGTAAAAATGGGTAAAGACTATCCTTTTTCCGCCTAACAGTCAGTAAATAGTCGTAAAAAGCACGTAAAGTGAAACCTATTCAGACAGGAAAACACATGGATAGCTACTGAAAGGAGCGAAAAATATGCTTTTATGTATAAAATTTAAAGAAACTTTACTTGCGGTCCATTTTTGCGAATTTGGTAAATACGAGACAAGTCACATTTTCACAATAAAACGCATGATGACGAAATGACATAACGACACAACAAAATTTTATCGTCAATCTGTCATGTTCCACGCATATTAGTTCTAATTTTGTCCGCGACGGAATGTCGCTACCGTCAACGCGGAGTTCTCGGCTGAGACGCCAAGAGCCTTAAAAATAAAATTAAATGAGTCTTATTCAAGTATTTTATATTAGTTTTAAATTTGATATAGAGAC
Source organism: Solenopsis fugax (assembly GCA_003595255.1). NCBI lineage: Eukaryota > Metazoa > Arthropoda > Insecta > Hymenoptera > Formicidae > Solenopsis > Solenopsis fugax. The sequence continues at coordinate 8,771 of QKQZ01025540.1, forward strand.
CCATAGTTGGATTCTCGATAGAGAATCGTGTCTTAGTGAACGTAAAGGAAAGAAGAGTTCAGAAAAGTCGTGAGCGCAATCCCTTGTGGTCTGGAAACAAAAATAAGAGGAAACATGAAGACGTCAAGGATGAAGTTCCAGCTAAACGAGTTAAAGTCAGAAAATCAAATGATTCAGATGAAAAACCGTACACAGGCATGATCAGCAAACTAGGCCATGATAAATTGAGATCAAATTTCAATCTCAAATCACAAGTTGAATTGCATACGCGGACTGTAAAGAAGCAGAAGAAATTGAGTAAAACAATAAAGCAACTGGAGAATGTGAAAAAAGAAAAGATAAAAAGGAAACAGGACAATATGCCAGTAAGATATATTAATTTCTAATATATTCTATAATATCTCATATTTATCTTTCTGGAGTTGATTTTAAAATCTGTAACATGATTACTGACGCTGGATCTGTAAAACCCGTTTTATTTATGTTGACTAAAAGACTAATTAATTTTAAAAACCGTAATGACAATAATTCGTATAAAAAAGAATAAATAGTAAGTTTATTTTAATAACAATAAATCAAGAGCTATGATTGACGATAAATTCCAATAGATTCACTGTCAGCTCTGCAGAATTAATTTTATTTTTTAAAAATTTATCTTAATTATGTGGGATTTCTTAATTTATGGATTTCTTTTTCTTTATAACACACTTCTATTGTCATTTTTTTAGATGAAAAAAACAAAAAAGTTGGATGCAGACGACACAAACTTCAACAAGCTTCTAAATAATTATAGAAATAAATTGAAAGGAATTGATTTTAAAAAATCAAAGTGGTACGAATCCTCAAATGGCTCTTAATATGCATTAAAAATATTGTGAACAACATATTGTGAATAAATATTCAATTATAGTGTATGTATTATTATTTCTGTATTATAGACTAAAACGATTTAATAATTGGGAATTTTCTATTTATTGTTAATGTTTATTATTTTCTGTTATTAATTAATCTTTTACTTCTTAACTTCTTTGACTCATTAAATCATCAGAACAGAATGTAATTATGGGACTTCTTTCTATCTTCAATGCAAATATGTGACTGTTGCCACATTACCATACTTCCCCTTCCTGTACTCGCTCTCCCACTTACGAGCGGTTTTCTGTCTAACATCTTTCAATAGCAGGTATTTTAGCGCGAAGCAACGCAAGTTGGTTCCAGTCAGATCATAGTTTTTTTCGTGCCTACAACATGTTTTAGAAGGTAAGTTTTTTACGATTCAATTACAAATTGCATAATGTAATGATTTTATTAGGATATTATTTCATAAAAATAATATTTATTACTTTAAATCATTTTATTTTCTAAAATTTATTGATGAATATGAGTTTTTCATCTTTACTCAAGCAAAACAAAAAGTCATCATGACCAAATAACGTCAAAATTACTATAAAATAATTATTAAATCATCGATTATTTCGATCAATCACGATTCATTTTAACGTCATTTTAACATTATTCTAGTCTATTCTGCTTGGTTACAATTTTATAATGAAGTAAAAGTTTGTATATATGTATGCATATGCGTCTGTTATAATTAAAATATATTTATGAAATATTTTTATGAAATACATGTAATGTGCAAAATAAATTATACATTTATATACTTTTAAAAAAACTTATTTAAGAAAAAATAAACAGTTACATACTTTTTTAAATGCAATAATATTTTCATTATTCCCTAATTAATTTATTACACTATGCACAAAAGTTATAAAGTTAGCAAAAGTTAAATATATATATATATATATTAAATATTTATATATATATTTTCATATCAAAATATGTCCGAATAAAGTATAAAATTTTTTTATATATTAAGCTTTTGATTTTTTAATAGTTTTATTATTCATTTACAGAATGATTACAGAAGTTTATCTTAAAAAACAATGTACTTTCATTAAGAAATATCAATAACATTATCTTCTGATATACATATACATGATATAAAAAAATTGTTTGCATGCGTTATATTTCTCTTCTAAAATTGTGTAACTTTTACCTGAAAAGTTTCTTTTTTTAAATAAATTAATTAAATTATATTTAGAGTGCAATTAAAACTGCGCATGTTTTCTTCTTGTTGTGCCTTTGATAATACATGCCGCGAATGCGTTTTCATGACATGCATCATTAACCAACTACCTAAATTACAACTGCGACGGTCTATGGGAAAGTCACGACAATATATGGTGCAGTGAGTGCATCGTAAGTACGAATTGTGAATTCCACATTAATGGTTTATCAATTTCGCGATTTCTCTTGGAACGAATTGTTATATTATCCATGATGTTTTTCGTTTTTCTTATTTCAATATTGTATTCGAAAAATATCCAATTTCTTATATACTTTTATATTTTATTAAGAAAAAGAGATTTTGGGGCATTTTCTAAAAATATCTACTTCATTGCCAATTCGTATATGTATGTTTAAAAAAATGAAACTTAAAATTTCATTTTTTTTTGTACGATGTATCGATGTTGGAACTACATAAAATTAATATAGTATATTAATTTTTTGAATGTTAATGTATTTGGTGTAAAGTGTTGTAGTAATTAGTATTAATATTATTAAAATATATAAAATAACCCTATATAGCCTATCTAAACTTTGCGATTTTCTCTAATTTTTTGTTGAGTTCAAAATTGAAAACTAATTAAAAATAGGAAACATTTCTAAACATTAGAGAAGAAAAGGTTATCGTGAAATAGCGATGATAAAAACATTATGATATTTCGTATATTCGCGTTGAATTCTAAGAGCAGCCGTTAAAAATTCGTTATAGTCGATTTAGATATTGTAGGATAATTACTGGTCAATAATGTTCACTATTTTATAAAAGTTGCATTTCAGTTTTGCAGGTAGCAAAAGATTATTACATGTGTATACTCTTTACATAATTTTGAGGAGTTATTAAATATTAATTTCTTAATTTTAGCAAAAGTTAAAAAAATCTGAAGCGCGAATTAGAAAATGTCGAAATGAATTCATTCTATCTATTTCAATTCATTTTTATTTTGCTCGGTCAGATAAATATTAACGTAACATAATTCTTATTAGCACCAGTGTGTTAATCATAGAGTTCTACCAATCAACCTATAGATAAAAGTTCATCAGATATATAGAACGAACATAATTTACAATTTATTGAACAGGGTAAAAAGTCATATTCAAGACTTAGACTTCTAAACGTTGAATGACTTCTTTTTCCTCTTCAATAAATTTTAAATTATGTTCGTTCCATATACCTGATGAACTTTCATCTATACGAGGTCTGTTAGAAAAGTATCCGACCTTATTTTTTTTTGTGAAAACCTGATGGATTTGTATCAAGCGCGCTTGCATGAGCCGACCTTGAACCTTCGTGCGTATACGTGAATTTTTTCCCACC
>QKQZ01025551.1:0-21552 GCA_003595255.1 Solenopsis fugax
CACATAGGAACGTGAGACGTCTTTGTGCTACTTTTCCACGATCGTGAAATTCATCCAAGTTGTCGGTACACACGTTCCGGTTGACTTGCTCAAGTATACTTGATAAGTTTACTTAAACATATGCCGTCTGCTTCTAATCAACTGTTTAATCGATAACTATCTAATCAAAAACTTGATTTGTTCGTAACTTTATTTGTTCGTGCAAGCACAGTTCAGGAATTCTCTAACCGATTTGTTTAGGTATTTAGCAATTATAATTGTTTGTAAACAAAATATACTTTCATATCCTTAGAAAATCTATATTAATATATCAATCAGAGTCAATAATATTAGTTTACAAGATTTTGTACAAGAAAATGTAAAGACTATTTCTTGGAAAATTTTCGAAGGTCGACCGCCGTAATATTCGTATTACAATAACTATTATACGTGTGTTATCCATCGGATGTAGTATTTTCGTGCGGGATTACAATAATCACACATGGATTACAATTCCTAGTGCGTCTTTTTCGTAAGGGTAGAGGAGAAGAGGGTAATATGGCACCCATTTTCATTTTATTGAATAACTTTGTTTATAATTAACATTTTCTATTGAAACTTGAACAATTACATTCGTTAAAGTGTTGTTTGATAGATTCTAGACTCAAAATAATGAAATATTCATTATTTAGGATGTGATTTATAAAAGTCTAATGCACTGCATAATCGGTGGAAGAAAAAAAAGTGATTGTAAACTAAATATAATTTCCGTCAATTTCATTATTTCGATAACTTTTCAATAATATTGCAATAACATTACTACATTACGGCAATATTGTTACACTGTATGCTCTGTATAATATTATATTTGATTTTATATATATAACCACGATCAAAGCAATAGTGCGATTTAGGAAACTAAGACATGGTGAGATTTAGGAGACTAAAACGTTTTGTTAAACTTTATTTATTTAATTTACAAATAAGAACACAAAGTTATTTGAACTTAGTTAATCTAATTTTAATAATATTGTAATCATTATAAATTATCAAAATTTAGATTATTTATTTTATCTTCTTTGCAGTCAAGCTACGAAATGTGTTGAAAAATAGCAGCGAAGTTACGATTTTTCTATATATAAATATTAATAACAAAATTTCTATTGTTCTTAACATGTTGAGTTCAATGAAGGATGATGATAATGTTATGTAGTTCCCAAATAATCCAAAGAGTGTACAAGTACTGTGGTTGAATTTATACGTGAGGTGGTGCGATTTAGGAGCCGGTGCGATATCGGCAAATACTTGTTTGCTCGTTTTTATTTGGCCTGACATAATTTATTTGCTTCTTTCAATTCAATACCTTCTTTAAATAAATTTACCATTTATTTAAAGAAGGTATTGAATTGAAAGAAGCAAATAAATTATGTCAGGCCAAATAAAAGGGAAAATTATAACCTTTCAACCATTTATAGGAAAATCATAACCTTTCAACCATTGAAATATTCATATTTACTTTCGATGACTTTGTACTATTTTTCAGATAACTGAAAGTATTCTTTATCGAAAAAAGATAGCAATTTTGATGCAATGAAGTTATCAATGCTTTTTCGCACCTCTTCTACTCTTTTGAAATACATATCAGTAAAATGATGTTGGAGCTATATGAAATACAGATGATAATCCGATGGGGATATGTCCGATGATAATCCGATGGGAATGAACATGAGGGAGAACTTCCCAGCTCAATGTCTAAATTAGGTATTTCGTTCCTTTTGCGATCGATGTGACCGAGCGTTGTTGTGCTATAAAATAACTTCCCTAATATAGCACAGAAGACTTCAGTTGCAGAAATATTTCAATGTCTCATTTGTGTATTATCACATTTGTAATGTCTCTGAGACTACCTTTTTTAAAATGTTGCTATTGCAGTATTTTAGCAACCATCTTGATTGTAAACTTGTATTTGAAATACATTTCTGTAGCATTTTGCAAAATTACAAATACAAAGTCTCTGAGACTTTTCTAAAACTGCGCGCGCGTACTGTATTAATGTGAAATAGCCATCAGGATAGTATATGGATCGAAGCGAATCGGATCACAAGGCAAATCAAATCATTATAAGCTTTGAGGCAGTTATTATTAGTTTTTTATTTCATATGATCTGTTTTATCATGCTAGTTATTTCCGCGCTCTGCCTCTGCAGCGGAAACAATAGACAACAATTTTTAATTGCGTGTGATTCAGTGTCAGTCAAAGATACAAGTGCAGAGTTGATTGTACGTTCTTTTTAACTGCATTTTTTGCACAGTTTATATTGTTTTTTAATTACTTGACTTAAATACTTGTTGAAGTTAATCTGTGTTTAAGTTATTAATTTAAAAATAGCAAATATTATAAGATAAGACAGGGAAAGATGCAGAGGTCATGAGAGTGCACAATGAAATTTTATCTTTTATATAAAATCATACGCGCGCGATCCCAATTTTGTGAGTTTGTAACGAAAAGGTATATTGAAACTTATGTAAAATAAATCATGATTTTTACAGTGTGTAGTTTGCTTCACACACACACACACGCGCGCGCGCGCGCGCACGTACGCACGCACACGCACACATACAGTCTAGTAAGTAATTTAATAATATTATTACGATATATAGTTATAAAGAAATAAATGTACTTTATGAATTCAATATATAGGACTAATCGAATAATCTTCTTCGGATTGATTTAAATAATAAAATTTTTCGACATTTTATAGCTATTTCCATAAAACTGTGTTCTTTTTTATTTCCTAGATGGAACGTCCTATATACATTTGTAAATCATCTGATAAATCAAGAAATAATGAACGAAGCCATACAGAAGATAAAGTCTGGAAAAATGACTTTACGTCCAGCTGTTGGTTATTATGAAATATCCTATATATGTATACAACATTACAGAGACGAGTTGCTTCTATTAAAAACATTATTATTAAACATCGTGGTGGACAGCTTATCATGGACATAGTGACCGAAAATATGTTTGCTGACCGTTTAATTTACAAGATAGACCAAGGCGAATCGGATCCTTGTTAAAGACTGGGATTCAGTACAATAAATGTGAATAGTGTCGCGAACTGTGGTAATAGAAAGGCTAAAAATGGACAATTTACTTACAAATTATGTGTTAAATTAAAACTATTTTTATTTTATATAAAAAGTTTATTTCAAAGAGTTTGTTTAGAAATATTTATTTTAAAAAGAATTTTCAAAATAGTTTTTTTATTTTTAATGTAAATAGCTTATTTCAAAGACCCAATGTAAAAAAACGAAGTGCCTTAACGATCATAGCTAGATCTTAGTACTGATTTTTATTGTGTGATTTTATATACCTTTTCAAATTCAACAAACTGCGCCGAATAGATTTTTCGATCATAACACAATTCTAAGTGTCTTGAACAAAAATTAGTAATATCACGTTTATTAAAATGAAAATCAGTTTAATAATAAATGGTGTTAGCTCGTATCTGAATGTGAAAGCCAAAGGCTCTTTGTTTATATTGTGTTTTCACATTATCGGTCGAATAAGTTTTCTATTTTATTTCAAAGAGTTTATTTATTTATTTTCATTTTTTTAAATTTTATTATATTTCTTTTAAACTGATGATACGCTTCATCCCCAATGTTAAAGCAAATCGGACAATTTCCTTTTCTTGATTTTTTGCTGTGCATTAAGAAATACTGTTTATATATTATTTTATATAAAATTTAAGCCAAAGATGTAGAGATTAAGAATTTATAGTAAAACTTATATTGTTTATAGTAAAACTTAATAACAAAAAATTATTTTTTTATTATCTTTTTACCTATGTAGAAAAATTGATTTGCCTCGGTTTACTCTAACCTTAAACGTATCTGGTTACGTTCAGTTTTGCAAATTGGAAACATCCTGAGGCATTTATTTGTTCTTTCACTTTGAAAATCGTTAAACAATTCCCATCTCAGAATTAAGCTCGGTAGATTGAAGATCACATGATTCAACCTCGTTTTGCTAGCTTGCATTTTATAGCATGTTCGATTTTTGTACTCTACCTGCTATCGAATCGATTGTATATTTCTTTTAGCTGCATTTCTTGCATAGTTTATTTAATTACTTGTTGAAGTTGTTTTTTAATTACTTGTTGAAGTTAATTTGTTTAGGCTATTAATTTTACAATTAAAAAAAGACAGGGGGAAATGCTAGTTGGGAAAAGAAGCCGCTTCGATTATAGTTTTTCCATAAATTAGAGGTTAGTTAATCTAATCGTACCATCGACATATAGAATATACTGCTGATGGCAGTGGTGGGGGTAGAAAGACAGGTAGAGTGAGAGGCAGACCATTGGAAAAACGTTTATTCTCTGTCTACTAAATCTGATTGGTTGCTGGAGCAACAACATCAATTCAGCAACCAATCAGGCTTAGTAAACAGAGAACGAATGTTCTTCCAATTGTCTGCCTCTCACTCTACCTGTCTTTCTACCTCCTCCATTGCCATCAGCAGTCCATTCTATGGACTGTCGATGGAGTTAACACTCAATTTGAGTATCATGTCGGATGGTCAACGCATAGTTGGACATTTTTTTTGTAAGGGTGGTGACTTTCCTCTATGCATTTGTCCAAAGATTTGGTGAATCGATACAAGTATTCAATCTTGTTAGTCATTTTCGACACGAATAAATCAAAATTGATGACATTTGCACATTAATCTTAAATAGATAAGTTTTCAGAAAACGATAAATATATATATATATATATATATAGCGCGCACACACACACACACACACACACACACACACACACACACACACACACACACACACACACACACACACACACACACACACACACACACACACACACACACACACACACACACACACACACACACACACACACACACACACACACACACACACACACACACACACACACACACACACACACACACACACACACACACACACACACACACACACACACACACACACACACACACACACACACACACACACACACACACACACACACACACACACACACACACACACACACACACACACACACACACACACACACACACACACACACACACACACACACACACACACACACACACACACACACACACACACACACACACACACACACACACACACACACACACACACACACACACACACACACACACACACACACACACACACACACACACACACACACACACACACACACACACACACACACACACACATACACACATACACACACACACACACACGCACGCACGCACGCACGCACGCACGCATATATATATATATATATAAATGTTGCTTGTGTTTCTATCTCAAACGTAAATTTATTATATCTCGCCTCAGTTTAAATAACCTGTAAGTATAACATTGCGTTTGTCTTGTACTCTGTATAAGCACTTATTCATCGCGTTACCTGTATCATGTAAAATTGATGACTTTTCTCGTGAAATACATGTGTGTACATACCCATCGCTGTCGTGCGCCGTAATTGCGTTTGCATATTTGCCTTTGATAATGCAATCAGTTTCTCTACGATCAGACAATTAATACCACGAGTTACTACGTCGGATAGTTAAGTCACGCGCATCCACTAAATTATTTGGTTTCATTCCTTCCATACTTACTAAAAAACCGATGTAATTTTAAAAAATTTAATTTTTATTTGTGTACGCATGGAAATACATTTTAGCTTCGTAATTTACTCTAATTATCACATTATACAAATAAACGTAAAAAACAATATTTCTAATCCCTAATAGCACAAGACATCCTCAGGATGATTCTCAATCTGTCATGAATGTTCAGGAACACAAATGGAACGGGTTTAGAGCATTATAATAGTAAGATGAAAATTTCAGAACTGCTTAAGGAACATTAAATAACCATCTAAAGGAATACTGTATACATCCACTGGACGTAATGTGAAGTCACCACACTTTATTCAAAGGACGTACGTCCCAAGGACGTCCCATGGACGTCTATGTCATCGTAAAAGGTCTATGCCATATGGATTGTATAAACTATCCCAAGTAGCAAACTGACGTTATTTGTTATTTGTTGTCATTTTGACGTCAAAGATATTATTTTGATTTTAAAGTGACGATAAATAATATCAATAACTTGCTACCCGGGGTAATTCTATGGATGTCCGTAATGTGATGATTATTAACCTTCCATAGGCAATCACATTTTTACTTACTCTCGAAAAGCTTTGATGTACATAGTTCTTTAGGAATTACATCTTTTGAGTTTATCAGTGATCCTGAAGTATATTGCAATGTGTAAAAATCCCTAAGCGAAAGGGTAAAAGAATAAAATACTTTTTAACATTTATTCAACATTAATTTAATATTTATTTTACATTAATTACTCATTAAAAATAATGATTTAAAGAAATATTTATTTAACATTAATTTAACATTTACTTTACATTAATTATTTGGAATAATAATTTAAAATAAACTAATAAAACTTTTTTAAAAATTTAATTATTTATTATATGGAGTTTTTTTGTTTCATTGTGTTCTTCTTGTTTAACGATAAACGAGTAACAGAATATAAACGAATAACTGAAAAGTTATTCTAGATGCTATTCCGCATATGTAAAAATCAGTAAAAAAGAATTATAACTTTAAATAGTATATTTATAAAAAATGTGCTTTAATTATATATGTTTTATCTTTTCAACAACATATTAACTGATCTATTAGTGGTATACATGTATTCACATAAAGTGTTCATGGCTTATCACTTAAGTACCAACTCCTGCATAGAAGTTAAGCAACGTTGATTGTTGATATATGGAAATAACAAGGATAAAATGATATTTCTAATGTTTCTGAATACAGCTGTCTAGAATGGTAATTGATTTATCGAAAAAAAATTTCAATATGAAAATTTCGCTTAAAAAGCTATAAAAATCCCACGTTATTGTTTAAATTTACATAATTCAAATATGTACAGTCAAATAAAAAGTTAAATAACAAAAAACACTCGAGTGTACCCAATAAATACCAAGTTACATGTAATACAAATGTTAGTTGTAATTTTCTACTTAACAATGTAACTCTTATATAATAATAACTAACATTTGTATTACATGTAACTGGGTGTTTGCTGAGTACATATATGTGATAATACGCTCAAGTTTAAAAACAATGAGAAAGTATGTGTAATTATGTGCTAAAATGTATCTTGAAAAAGTTTTGAATTGCTCAAAAGTAAAAATGCTTTATAACAATTGTCAGCTATTGTGTACTGGCTTATTAGCGCTACTAAAAAGTAACGGGTTACTTAACAAATAATTTCATAAGCAACTGTTAGAATTTATCACTTAATAACGGAAAGAATAGGGGTAGCTATAAAGTCCACATAATATATCCTTCTCTTCTAAATATGCCTTATAACAATTGTTGGCTATTGTATATTGACATATTAGCGCATACATAATGGCACACTATTAAACAAATGAATCCATAGATCATTACTAGCAATTTGTCACCTAATAATGGAAATAATAGAGATGATTATAACATCATTTTCTCCTTTACCTTATTCCTTTCTTCTAATACTTTTTTTTATAATTATTTCATTAAGATTTATTACATCTTATCTAAATTCAGACCATATGTAATTTTGTTCTTTATTTGTATGTATTATACCATTATTAGGTTGTAACATAAGTTTTCGGTATCTTTCAACCATTTTATTTAATTTAATGAAATGAATAAGACAATGTATCTTAATCAAAGTATTTATCATAATTTTCTACTACTTTTTGCCACTTTTTAGATAGCATACGAATACTGTATCTGATTAAATTATCACCTTTAGAAGCAATCCATTCATCGGTCCATTTTCGGACATCCCGTAGCTTTCGAGAAGCGCTCACCAGACAAGCTGTATTGCGTAGATCTGAATAGATAGCAATTAGAAGAGATAATATCTGGTGAGTAAGCTGATGCGAGAGTACTTCCTAAAACTAACGAAACCTTCTTTATTTCCTTAGCAACATGGGATCCACCTGTCATCCACATTAAAATCACCAAATCTAAACGTTTAAACTTCTCCTCTCGTTGTTATTAGACATAGTATTCTCACCATAAGTCTTACAAATAATTCTTTTAAATGAAAATGGACCAAATAACAAGCAATCATCAATGACAACTTAATTAAATGTGAATATATTTAAAGAATAAAACATTTAATTCAAATTAATGTAAAGAAAATATTGAAGTAAGAAAATCAAATGTTTCAGGCTACACAGACTTTTCTTCAGTAGCATCACACAAATCAATAAATAAATAAAAATTTAATAAGACAGTACCATTATTTATCTTTAAATAAATAAAGAAGTGACATCTCCGATCTCTTTGTTGATCAATAAAGAGCAAACGTTCAAATTGAGGATGTACATAAACGATATAAAGATAGGTCCTAAATTGTTGATTTTATCATATCAAAGCATATGTAAAATTTTGATGTAAGTTAAGAAAGTAGAAAAAATTGCGTAAATAATCACTAGATAAAATGTAGTAGTGTATCACAATTAATTAAAAATAGCTTTATCTATTTTTCACTTACTGGTGAAAACAAGCAGTGTGTAATCAATTGCATTCGTGTTGATAGTCCTAATGTAAAAGTAACGTGATTGGTCAATTCGTCACAATCCATTCGTGGAAGATAAATTCTATAAACCACAAATATATAAATAAAGTAAAATAAAAATATTAGTCTGAAGATAATTAATATCATGTCTATTTATATAAAAAACCAAATAACTAAAATTGTAAATCATACATTAAAGTGTTCAAAAAAATTTGTTGAGACAACAGAAGATTAATAAAAATGACGTGTCAAGTTTCAACCTAGATTCCGAAACTTCTCCGTGTATCGATCAACGAGTATGATATAAATGAATATTTATGTAGGACAGATAGGAAAGGATAAGCGATATATAAACATTTAGATCCATGTGTGTGTAAACGGAGCCATTTAACGTGTATTATTGGTCAGATAAGTAAATCAAAATACGAACTATCTAACAATTCAGTATTTTTATTTAATTTAATCCAATTTATTTGTTCTTTGATGTAATGCTTTTGATTTATGTAGCATACTTCTTTTGATTAAACAAAAACGGACTGCAGTGGCAAATATGCATTTTATTTGGTTCCATTTTCTAAAGAATCTAAAGTATTACAATATGATACATAATGCTTGTTATATAATATTTTTGATGCAGAATATTCCACATTAGACAAATAAAAACCATTTATTTCATAGTATTACGCCAATGCATGCTTACAGTCATTTATGTGTAATTTGGGAAACTTATGTTAAAGCCTAATAAAAAATTGCCCCAGACATCAGTAAAATCCCAAAACTAATTTTTTAATTATTCCAAAATCTTCTAAAGCTTTATTATCATAGCAACAATTACTTTATTGATTAACAAAATATAAACAATGACAAAACAAGGTCGAGTCGAGCGAAATAAAGATCTACCAATAATAAATTAAAATTAAATCAGAGTTTATCTAAAAACAAAATTCGCATAAAATCATATAAACATATTTCGGACTTGTCCATCTTCAATATGTTACAATACAGACGCATAATATGTCGCTTACATAAATAGAACGATTTTAGTCTAAACGTGGAGTGACCCGAGTACATAATTGAGAAAACTAATTGTCAATGATGAAAGGAAGCCCACGATAAACGATGTCTCAATATTACAATGAGTCATTTTGTTAAGTCTTTTGTGTTGTCAGAATCACATATTATATATATATATATATATATAATATACATAGGAAGAAAAGTAGAAAACGTATGTATTATATTATACCGTGTACTATATATGAGTAATTCCCGCGAATCCATCGATATCTCCAATTGAACGGACCGACTGTCGTCAATACCAATGAAAACGCAGGTGGCTCTCTATTACGCTAGAAATATTCANCATATAGAATAATGTGATTCTGATAACACAAAAGACTTGACAAAATGACTCCCTGTAATATTGAGACATCATTTAACGTGGGCTTTCTTCCATCACTGACAATTAGTTTTCTCAATTATGTACTCGGATCATCACTCTACGTTTAGCCTAAGATTATTCTATTTATGTAAGTGACATATTCATCATTCTATACAAACCGACAATTTAAATAAAGTTTGTTGAAGGATAGAAAAACAAAAATAAAGCTGGATTTGTAAACAAACATTTTATTTTGAACATAGTCTTACATTTCACTTTTAAACGTTTTTTAGTGACTCTAGACTCTTGAACGTGAGAACATTGTTGTAGAAAATGATAGATTAATTGATTGCAATTAACTAAGTGAACGCGTGCGCGTTTCAGACCTATTTTAATAAAAATATTATTTCTATCGTTTACATCAGTCCTATTCATTTTATAAAATACAAAATAACAAGCTAGAATCATTTTGTATGTATAAAAACACTTTATTTTTATACAAAATGACTTTAATTGAAGAAGATTAAAAACTTCACTACAAAATTATATTATTTAATAAAGTTTAATTCAGGTTGTATATAAAATCCTGGAAAATAATTTTAATCATTATTTTTACTGTCATTGCAAATACCAGGACAATCGGATAAAACAAAAAACTAGATTTTAAATTACATTTCAATTTATAAATCAGTGTTCACATTTCATAAATTTAATAAATGTTTATAATTTTAAACTGTGTCTCAAATCAAATTAATCTACTTTTATAATAATATTTTATGTAACAGAAGTTGTTTTTTGTAGAAATGATTGAGTTTAAAGTATCTGCACCAGCAAGATTAAGCTTATTCGGTGAATACACTCAAGGCGACATAAACGGTATAATAACTGACATAGATTTACGTTCCACGCTGCAATTCAACGAATTGTCAGCTCGTTTTCAAACAGCATTCTTCAAATAAATTTCCCTCAAATCAGTCTATTTCATAAAGTACAAAAATTTCAAAGATTTTACAACAATTGCGTCAAGAATACGGAGCTATTGTGTGAAAAAGTATTAGGATTCACTAATGCTTCGTATAGTACAGCCAACACTGAGAATATAATAACAGAATAATACATAGAATATAATAATACAGAGAATAATTATACAATCGTTTTATTATTTGCATTTATATCACCTACAAAGAACGAATCATAATAAAATCTTTCACTATGTATTTATCCACGGAATTAATGATGAACGAGGAATTCGTCTCTCCTGCATCATTCACAGTATTTCTCGCGGCATGTTTGTTACATTGATCGTGTACAAAAGGATATTCACATTATTTTTTACATCAATTTTGATAAAGTTATTTCATATGCATGTGAAGAAATTTCTTCGAAATTTGAAATAGTTGACTGTATACACATATGGCACAATGGTAGAATATGAGATAGATAAAATAAAGATATTGACTCCATTGTTTGAAATTCCAAGCATTACGATTTTGCTAATCAATTCGAAACGGACACAAAATCTAGAAACTCAGATGCAACGAAAGGCAGAATTAATGGGTAAGTTTCCTACATTTTTGTCTTAGACATCATAGACGATCTATTATAATGAATTAGGCTTATAATTTATTTAGTAGACTTTTACGTTAATAATTTTAATATCGAATTGAGAAATACTTATATTTTGAAGAAATATGATGTATTAACCCTCAGCTGACACTTTATATTGAATTCGATGTTTTGCCATGCATGGGTATACATCACTCGGCCATTTTCAACTGCGTATATCTCGATACGTAATGCATACAAATTGAACAATTTTTTTTAGTCGGTACGCTAGGTCAAGAAGAAGACTAAATAGGTACGAAAATCGAGAAGTTGAATATATTCGAAATATTCAGAAAAGAAGAAGCGAACGATTTATGAATGCTAAACATTTTTGTAAACAGCCCAGGTGTACGACACCCAATGTATCAGCTGAGGGTTAAAAATAAGTCTTAGTACGCAAACTGCAATGAAAAAAAATTTTTTTATGTTCAAATAATTTCTTTGATTAAAATAAACATTAGTTAATATTTAAAAAAATTTACTTTTAAACTTAAAAAATATTATTTTATGAAAGAAATGATGTTAAAATAAATATATTTAAAAATGTGTAGTATGACTTGTGATAAGAGACAAAAAGATAAATGTAAAGCGGCGTATACGAGTCAAGCGCGATAAACGGTGCGCAAATTTATTTGGAATTAAATACAATTAATGATTAAAATTAAAATATATTATAATTGCATACGTTAAATATATTTAACATGAAGAATGTTTTTTTCAGTGTGCAAATATTTTATATATTTTTGCATAACTATGTTTTCCACATTGTCATGTCATATACCTAGCTAGAGAGCCAAACCTGTCCAAAATAGATCTTGCAAAATCTTGCTGTAATGTTATTGAAAAGAAGGATATCAATTTAATACAGAATTTGATTTATTAGCTGACGTCAACAAAATGTTAGCAGATATGTAACAAAATCTGATGACAGCAAATTTGCGATAAAAACCGAATAAGATCAATTTAATTTAGCGCAGATTGACAACAGAAACCGAGCATATCTATCCTGCACAATGTGGCAAAAATGGATCAAGATCTGGGCAGCATATTAATTGCATTTTTTTTTTTGCCGCTAGGTACATATATATAAAATTTGTCTTTATGTAAACGAAGTCTATATAGGGGAGAATGGGGTAAATCGGACCGTGTTCCAAATCGGACCTTTTTAATTTAAATGAATACAGTTAAGCAGATTTGCGTGCCATTTATAATGTAAAGTCCTTATAAGACACCGAACATGTGACAGCAGTTTGACAGTTCTCTGTCATAACATTTACAAAATAGACGCGAGTATGTATTTTCAGTCATCGTGCGAAAATTTTTTAAGAAAAGAAAATCCTTGTAAATTATTATTTAAAAGGTGTTAAAAATTTGAATGATAATTGATATAAGATAATTAAAGAATGTAGAATTCAAAAATATCAAGTATTTTGTGATCACTTTTGTAGTTTATTTGTTCCAAAGTTTAAAAGAACTCGTCTCTAAATCGGACCTTTTTTTGGGTGTCCAAATCGGACCTATATATACTCGTGTATGCCATAGGAGGAAACCTTTTCATGATTTATGTTTGTTTCTTTTTGGCTTTTTAGTGAAAAATGGGCCGCACTTATAAACGAAAAACAGGCAAAATAGACATACAAGTGCTTCAGCTTGCTATTCTCAATATAAAAAATGGAAAATCATCAAGCCGAACAGATTTGGTCCAAGGAACATTAAATCAGTAAAATATCATGAGTCATCAGATTAATTGAGTTTTTTTTATTTTAATTCTAATAATATAAACTGTCAGTAATTTCTTTTCTAAATAAAATTTTTATGCTTGACCGCCAAATTACTCATTTTTACTCAATTCTATTCACAACAAAAATACATTAAAAAATTCTATCTAAAAATCCATAAAAATAAGAATGTCCGATTTGTACCAGGGGGTGGTCCGATTTGGAACCAGTAGTTCCAAATCGGCTCGGAAAAAAACGTTTTTACATTATAGTTCAATACAAATGAGAGATACGACAAAATGGTCTTAAGCAAAAATGAAGGGAATTAAATTGTCTTTCCAACGACAGTTTTAGTTTTATAATCGGACTTTATTTGTGTCTTATAGAGAGCAAAAACTGCAACTAGGTTCGATTTACCCCACTTTACCCTAATCGAAGGTTGGACGTGTCATCTTTTCGTATTATATATCTATGCGTTCACTTAGTGCATCATTGTGTCTTTGCACTGATTTTTGTTGTCAATTTGTAGTCAAAAAGCGCTGCGCAGATTTTGTGATTTCATTCAGTTTTTGCCACAAATTTCCATCGGATAATGCTACATAAAACTTGCTCAAAGTTTTTGTTGTTAATTTTCTGTCTGATTTATATGCAAATTTTACAAGCAAAACAAATTTATTACTGACACAAATGGCACCGGACTTGTCATCTTTTGAGCGAGTTTGTTATCAACTTGGCGATAATTTACTAGCAATTTGTCTATTAGATTTACTAGGTTTTGCGTAGATGTCTTTTAAGCATGTTGATATTGATACGGCACATTTATTGATCCTATTGAATATTGCAATTGACCACGTTGCGATTGATCACGTTTCAATTGACCGTTGCATTTAATCATATTGCGATTGACCATACGTTATGATTGATCACATTCTGATTCATTATGTTGATATTAATCACGTCGCAATTTTTTATTTGAAATTACTACTTGAACATTTTCTACAATTGCAAATGTTGGCAACAGATTACGTTAGCCGAATAACCGCAAATGGGAAATACATTGTTATTGCCAATTTTGTTAGCATACTTTCATCAATATGCGACAACCTTCGTCAAAAGTATATGACATAACAGTAAGCAAATGTCGAACATATTGATGACAAACGCCAAGCAGTTTTGCTTTCGCAAATAGTGAACATCTCACAAAAATGCAACAGATGATCGAATACACGTAGAATTGGTAGTTGAGCAACTCTATCAAATGTATTGATAGATTGACGGCAAAAATCCAAAAGATCTGTTTTCATTAAAGTCGCTTACTCGCGAACAGTACGCGGCACCGTTTATAAATGGACGTAGTGAAATTTATCTCTCATAAGTAAAAGAACTGTACAATAGAATAAAAGGTACAGCAATATGAGATTTTTCATACTTACGTATTCTAATAAAATAGTTTTAAAGGCGAGTACTCAAAATTGGGTTCAAAGATAAAAATAAATGCAATTATTTTGATATTACAATTTTTAATTCTGTAAAAATTAATACAATGATTAATGATATTCATCTGTTTCCGCTTCTGGAGACAGATGTGATTTGCATTGGACACTATTCTGTTGACAGATATTCTGTATCTGTCAACAGATCTGCGTTGTATTTGCAGGTGCTTTGCGATAAACACATTTACTTAGAATCTGTTGCCAAACTATCGTCACATTGCTGTTATCAAATCTGCTCTGGTGTCGTTGTCAATTTGATTATAGAATATGTTCATCAGATTTGATTCACATTGGAGACCATATAGAGCCCTGATTTTAGCATTACAAAATAAGCAAATAGCATTTGAAATAATTAGACGCTAGTAAACTAACTCCGGAAAAAATTCCGTCGTCTCTATAAGTGATTCGTCGCCAATATGCGAATTCTCATCACACATCAATTTGGACAACAACTTGTACATCTGACACATATCTAAGAAAATGTACTGTAGGATCTGTTTTCTACGACGCACTGAAGAGGACTCGAACTGTAAGTTAAAACGTCTGTGGACTAATATAAAAATTTACTTTAACTAGCGTTGAATGCACGCCCTTTGTCATCATCGTAATTATTAATAAATTGTATATACACGTCAACATCTTGTGTCGACTCCCATAGGTCAAACTTTCTTCCAACTCATTATTAAGAATTACAAAATAAGCTTAAAAAATTAAAACTTTAAGCTTTTAAGCATTTTAAGCTTATAAAATTCAACAAAGTAAACTCCTAGGGAGTTTATTTTTCTGAATTGGAACATCTGTAAGATTTTTATACAATAAAAATTGCGTTGTTTAAAAATAAGTTTATTCAACATTTTTCAACATATCGAATCTCAATGAACAGACAATATTTTTTAAATGTTTCTTTAATATTTAATTTTCATTAATTACACATTATACAGTTTCAGTGTAAAAATAATATTTGTTTTATATTAATTATATATTTATTTTACATTAATTACTCATTTAAAATAATGTTTTAAAGAAATAGTTACTTTTAACATTAATTCAACATTAATTATTTATTTTATAAAATTAAAAAACAAATGAAAAGGTTAGGGCTCATATGAATAATAATTTATTAATTTTATTTCTTGACCAAAAATATTTGTTTAATTTATTGGTAGATGTCTTTCTTATTTTATTTTTACCTATTGATTTCATTTCGCAACTTATGTTGTTCCGTTAGATTCTTGTTCCGAAAACGATGTCTTTTCGCACGTTTCTTGAGACCACCACCCAGACTAAGACGTTTCTGTTACATCTTTTGCAACCGAGTTTTGATCTTTGGCGATTATATGTAAGCGATTTGCCGCAGATTTATTCTTGGTAAGATTTTAAATTTTAATTTGACTCGTTAATATTGTTCAAAAGTGTATAATGTAATTGCTTGTTGTTATAGATTTAAGATTTGTATACACTGAGGACTATTTATTAATGGTCGAAACTTGCTCAACTTCTGTCGATGGTTTTGTTTTTGCACACAATACCCAGCACGGCTCTTTAGCTCGATTTTATTTTGTATTTATTTTATATTAATCATTTTTTTGAAATAACAATTTGAAGAAACGTTTATTTAATATTTATTTTACATTAATTATTAGGAATAAAGATTAAAAATTAAATAATAAAAATTTTTTGTAAAATTAAGTACATATTAGGGGAGCAGTCTCTGACGACCTTGACCTTGACATATGTTATCAAGGAAAGGGTCCTGAGTGACTTATAAAAGATTTTAAGTAATGCTCACTCCTTATTAAAAAAATATTTACAAATAAAGTTTGAAAAATACTTATGAAAGAACAACGCATAACTTCCTTTCCTATTTATAGACTTCCACGTTTGTAGTAAATGGTCACACAAAGCAAGGTCCACCGCACCACCCCGCTGCCTCGCGAGCGAAAGGAGGTCTATAATTGTTCTGTTCCACATAGATTTGCGACTTTCCACGCGAAGCGAGGTCCACCCCACCCCCCTGCCCTCGCTAGCAAAACGAGGTCTACAGATGTACTGTTTCACAAGGGTTTGCGACTTTCCACAGTGGAGTGGATCTTGCTTTGCGTGGAAAATCGCAAACCCATGTGGAACAGAACAATTATAGACCTCGTTTCGCTCACGAAGCAGGGGGGGNGAGGTGAACCTCGCTTCGCGTGGAAAGTCGCAAAATTTTATTCGTAAATATTTTTTTAATAAGGAGTGAGCATTACTTAAAACCTTTTGTAAGTCACTCAGGACCCTTTCCTTGATAACATATGTCAATGTCAAGGTCGTCAAAGGCTGCTCCCCTAATATGTACTTTTATCTAATATGAATTTTTTCATATTTAATTTAATTATTGTATTATATTGACTTTTTTCTAGTATTCTTATTTAAACGAAACTGAAAAGTTATTCCAGATGCTATTTCGCATATATAAAAATCAATAAAAAAACTTTTGTATATATTTATATAAATAATATGTTTTAATTACATATGTTTTATCTTTTCGATAACATATATTGACCTGATTTATCAATGATGTATGTGTATTAAGTATTAACACAAAGTGTTCACACATCATCACTTAAGTATCAGTTCACAGAAGTCGTAGAAGTCAAACAACGTTGCTACGACTTGGATTGACCACTTTTTTCGGAAATTTCCAAAAAAAGCTCCCTATGAGCTTAAATAAAGCTCTCTGCGAGCTTAAATAAAGCTTCCTGCAAACTTAAATGAAAGAAGCTCTCAAAAGCAGATATAAGGGCTCTGGGAAAGTTTATATGTAGCTTCTCGGGTACTACTTTAAAGCTTGTAGAAATTTAAAAAAAATTGATTTTTGAGCTCTCTGCAAGCATAAATTAAGTTCCCTGCGAACTTAAATGAAGCTCCCAGGGAGCTATCAAAAGCGGACATAGGAGCTCCTGGGGAGTGCAAGTTCTTTTAAATTTCAAAGCTTACAAAAATTTGATAAGCTCCCCGAGAGTTCCCCGTGCTGTGTGGGTGACATATTAAAATCACAAGCTTAATGTAGATAATTAAATGTGTATTAAATAAAAATATTCATGTTAAAATCTGTTTGTTAAAATTTTTGTGTTGAATTTTTACATACTTGAGTGTGGATTTAACACAATGTGATTTTGTTATTATGTGATAAATTGAAATTCAACATTTCTTAGCGTTAAAATAACTCAATTTATGGGATAAATGAACAAATAAAAATAATATAGTATTGAAACATAAATTCTAAGATAAATGAATAAAATGTATGTATCAACATATAAATGTTAATTTTACTGAAGAAATGCCTCTGTGGCTCTTTGGTTCTAAATGGTGTCGAAGTGTTACATCTTTTGTATTAATCTTTTACGTAATATTTTCTAACATACTCTCTTTAAATCTCGCAGAGTAAAATACTCTAAAAGAGTGAAAATTGAGCTTGTGCAATTTTTCGAGTGATTTACCACTCTAATAAGATTAAAATTTATTCCTACAAAGTGAAAATTTACTCCTATATAATATAAATTGAGCTTGTGCAATTTTCGTGTAACTTTTTTTATTCTACGAGATTTAGAAGGTATTCATCTGGTATTACATTAACACAAAGACTTGGATAGACTATTTGAATAGACTATTTAAATTTAACACAAATTTTTTTATTATGCAAAATTAATATTGAATATAATAATAATTTTAATATTTTATGTATTACTATATAATTATACTGTTTATTAAATTTAATATTTTTCTGTGTCAGCAAAGAGAGCAATAAAAGAAATTTTCATGAACACGATAAACAGTCATTTACCTATACTTCTTATATTTAGATAAATTATAACAATTTAAATAATGTTAAGGAGCTATGAGAGCCAATGTAATTTTTTGCGCTTAATTTTTCTAATATATTTCTCAATTAGTTAAATAAATGTTTTAATTTAACATCGGAATATCCTCAATGTATGATAAAGAAAGAGATAATACAATTAGACTAAAAATAAATTTAAAATTAGTTTAAAATTTAAAAAGCACACAGTACTTTGTTACAAAATTATATATTTTTAATTTTTCATCATTTAGAATTTTCCTGATTTAGAATTTTTCTGCTTACAGCAACATTAGAGATATTATTAGAAATCTAATAAATCATTAGCAATTGTTAGAATTCGTTACCTAATAATGAAGATAATAGAGATAGCCGTAATGTCCATAATTGCCACAGTATTACCGTATTTGAGATATAATAGTGTACAATTTAAAGCGGCCAGTGTTAATAAACATTGTCTCTCGCAGATATAATCGATGAATCAAAACGGATTCAAATGGTATTGTTAAAATAATAAGAACAATGTTAACATTGTTATAGTATCAAAAAGTTGCAAAATCTGTAAATAGAGAGAAAATTAAAAATTCTGGATTTATATCACAGATTACTAGTTGAATAATTAACGTGATGTATTCATTATCTAAAGTTATCAATAAATTCAATGTGCAAGAACAATTGTATTAACGGCTGAAAGCTTTATAATACGTTTGAATTGAGTTTGTTTAACCTACATTTCTTTTTCTTATATAGATTATCTTTGAAATTAGTCTTTTATTATAAATAGGTTTATCTAAAATTTGAACGTTCCAAATTAAAGTTATGATTTGTTAAAATGATGATTAAGTTGTAAGATAATGATACACGGAGATTTACTTTTTTTATCTCTGATATATGTTCCTCGTTTCTTCAATTGACGTTCGTTTGTTCCACATATGTAACTTCGTAATTGTGATAAGAAATTTTATATATCATGTTATTATGGGCCATATGATCAACATGTCTTTTTATATATCTTTTTAAAGTATTTAGTATAGAAAATGTTATGATTAAAATTCCTTTTAGCCATCTGCAAAAAGAACTTTCGAAGATGATCTCGACGTAGGACATAATGAAATGCTTTTTCTTAATGTTACTTATTTCTGTATGTTATAATTTGTCTTGTGAGTAAGATGCTTAAATCTAATTTGAATCGACGAAGAAATGAAAGAAAGAGGGAACTATTATCCGACAAAATATTAATGGTTTTCATAAATTTCTTTTTGTGGAAAATGGGATTGGAAAAGAGAATAATTTTGTCCATTAAATTATAAATACCTTTTATGTGAGTTAATGATGAAAATAAAAATTCAGATATCTGCTTAAAAAGTCGGTTTTCTGTACAAGTTCAAAATGATTTTGTTATTTACAATTATGGCAAATCTATCTAAAAATTAGCATTCTTACCAATTTCATATGTAATATGTGAAAGAATTTGAAAGATATTATTAAATAGAGGAGACCGTGGCTATTTGGAACAATGGTGTGATTCGAAACAATAAAAATATCTTTGTAAATACATATTAAAAATTTATTTTAAATACTGTAAACGCGTCCTAATATAACAATGCTGCTAACAAAGTTTTGTTGGCGACAGCGTCATATTGAAATCGTGGTAATAAAAAATCAAGAGGCGCGGTCGCGACTCGCGCCAAGTCTAAGTTTTAGCGAGTCAGCAGACCGACCCTCTTTTACCCGAGTCGACGAGTTCGAGAACATGCGAGTTTTCCTACAGTAATAACGGCTGAACCGATCAGGCTCTGAATAGTCTTAATCGATAGCTTAGATAAAATGACATAATAAAAGTGTTTTTATTTTTTCTCTCCGTGCCCTACGAGCGGAGAAATCGCGACGCAAAGTCCATCTCTCATTTACGTTTACGTTTAAGAAACGTCGTCAATCTTGTCGAGTACACGTTTTTGACACAGAGTGGCGAGTGCCCTGCTGAAAAAGTCCAATTAAAACCATTAGAAATTCAATTCTATTTAATAAGATTGAATCACGTTTTTGAACCTGCATTTTCCATTAAAACATAATTACTTTTAAATGTGTTGTATTAGAACTGATTAGAACTAGTTCCGTTGAACTAGAATTTATATGATATTACAAGCAAGTTTCTAACGTTTTGAATCAGATTTAATTGAAATATTTATATTTTGTTACATGTTTTAATATGTTTTAATAAATCTATATTGATTCCAATTATGTTCAATCGTAAAATAGTAATTATAATTTAAATAGTTTCTTTCGTTTTTAATTATTATGTTGAATCGGATTTTAAAATGTATAATTGGACAGATCGAATCTGTTTCCAAAAACAAAAAAAAATTTTTTTTTAAACAGATTTCATCTATTCTTATAGCTTAATCTGTATTCACTGTTTCGCATACAAGATTCTTAATTCACTAATTACAATTACGCATTATTTTACAACTTTGAAAAACGTATCGGTGCCGGCGGGATTCGAACCTAAGATCCTAGGAACAATAACCTAACACGCTAACCACTAAGCTAATTGTACACTTGTGATATTGTTAATAAAAAGTTATATATGAAGTAAAGCTAATTTGAACAGGAAGGAATTTGTGTCTTGAGTACCGCGCGAACACTCTCATTAACTCTTTGATTATTTAGCCTTAGATATTTTTAATATAAACTATATAAATAATTAAACTATTTACCCATGGCCAGACCAGTAAAGATAGTCACAAAATAACAATTGGAAATAGTACTGAGGCATGAAAAAACATTATTGATGTAAAAAGAGCAGGTTACAAAAGTCAATTTTGCAATTAATTGTTATAAACAAATTATTAAAAATCTACGGGAAAAATTAC